>JAOVYW010044521.1:0-25584 GCA_025775045.1 Hiodon tergisus
AACATTACAACAATTAACATTTTTTTTGTCCCCCCCCCCCCCCCCCACCGACCCTCTTTCGGATTTTAGCTGAAGGTTTTAAAAGGACTGCACGTTAGCAGTCATCTCCGGTGTTTCTCCTGACAGGATATATGGAACATCTACCATCTGCTCCTCTCTCCTGTGACAAGACCCCTGGCTCAGTGCACTGCGGACTTCCCTGCCACCACAGACGGGTTTTTCCCCCCCTTTTTGGCTGAGCTCAACTCATTCCGCCGCTTGAATTCAAGACTCGCCGGAACTTACTGACCTAATTTTCCTGTGCCTTCCCATCAGCTTTTACTCCCCGTCAGACACACACACACACACACACACACACACACACACACACAAAGCCTAAACTGCATATGCATTTTTTTTTATTGTTAAATTCTTAAATAAAATATGGAACTACATCAATTCAGTAATTCAGTATTGGCCAATCTTGTCTGAGCATGACGTCTCTGAGAAATCCTCTTCTTTTCCATACCATTAACAACACTGGAAAACTTTGGAAGTAAAACTTTAGTTCATGGCCAAGGATGAGACTTTACAGGTGTAGTTACTCTATATTATTCTATAAGGATGATTTTTTAAAGGTGTAGTTACTATATTATTTTATTGGTCAGCGTTCCCTTTTTAACGTCAATCGAAAACAACCACTGTTCTTTGTTCTTCCCAACAGTTGAGTTGCGTTTACCAACTTGATAGACCTGGATGAATTTCAGCACAGTGATTACACTGATGTTAAGGGCTCTCTTGGCATTAATTACCACCCCAGACTCTCAAATAGAGACAAAAATAAATAACGGTTGGAAGAATTATTGAGACAGTTTGGCTTAAGTACTAAGCGGACAACAAACAGTTGCTGCCAAATCTCTCCCTCTCCCTCTCTCTCTCTCTCTCTCGCTCTCTCTCAAGTCACGGCCTGATAAAACTTAGGGGTCATGCAATGTAGCATACCACACAATTATATTATTTCACTCTATAGAAGCTTGGTCAGCATGTTAAAAAACAAAAGGAAGTTAGGTTTCATGTGTCTAAAAAAAGCATGACTGAGGTTGGTGATGGTGCTGGATTTTAATGCTCCTGATTATGAAAGCATAAAAATAGACTGCCTGTGACCCCTTGCCTTTGAAATATCGGCCCCAGTACCCAGCCTTCCCTTGAGTTCAATCATCTTTTTATATCTCACATTCATTGGCCATAGGGCCTGGGGATTCATTTACCCAGCAGGCTTCCGTACACCACTGAATTACATACACCAAATAAAATACAACCAATGCACTTTTATATGGACATGCTTCATTAATGGCCACAAATGCTAAACCAACCCGTGCTTAACATTTCCCAAAGGAGAACAATTATTATTTATTTTTTTAATAATTCAAAACCCAGATTTCCAAATTTGCTCTCAGTGCCACCAGGCAATGCTGCAAACCCACTGCAATTTCACAGGATCCTCCATATGGCCGTTTCTTCAGTGGAATTCCATAGGCATTATATGGGCACCGCTCTTGGTGCACTGCGTTTGCAGTAGATTAACTAAATGAAATAAATTAACGGACGCTATTCCATTTTAAACAAGACCTTGAGTTAGCGAACGGCAGTGTAAGGACTTTTTTTTAATTTCTTTGCAATGTAATAAACAACATATTTGCAAAAGTTGCAACTGACGAGAAAATTGTTGCTGCTGTAGACCTAACCAAGATGGCTCCCGGGATGATTCCCCCTTTCTCCCATGTGCCAGAAACATTCAGATTATTTTGATTGGAGTGTCTGTGAGAATGTGGCCATTTCTGTGTACCTGTCTTCTGCCCTGAGACGGACTGGTGTCCCGTATGGGTGCACCCTGCCTAAAAGGAATGTGATGCTCACTAGAGAATGAAAATTGTTTGGGGAAAATGAATGAATTAAATTAGTAATTATGTTATGATAAATTATCCTTCTATTGTGTTTATCCTTGGCATGTTGGGTACACAGCACTAGAAAGTTAATAACATGTTGGAAAAATTCCTGGAGCATTGATGTACCGGAGAGTTCCCATCAGCCATCCAGTATGAATAGTATTATATTTTGTTGGGTTTTTTTTTAGAGACTTTAGAGATTTTGTGGTCTGTTTGAGCATTTTCCTGTTGAGAGACTTTGGAACTACTGTGGTCTGTGTGAGCGTTTCTCTAAAGCTTATACTTATTTATTATTTTTGTTTGCTGCAAAAAAGTTGCACTCAGTTCACCTTGTTAAGTTGAGTTTTTGATTTGGGTTAATGAATTGATTATTTATTTGCTTTGTTTTCAGATATTTGATTATTATTGTTGTTGCTGTTGTCATCAATGTGACAAATAAGTGGTTGCAAATTAATACGGTGTCTGATCACTCCTGCACTGTGAATGTGTGGGGTCTGACAGGTGGTCCAGTCGCAAAACTTGGCGATTCGGATCGAAATCACCCGCCGAAGCAACAGATCTCAGAACAGAATAATTATTTTGCAAATAACCTTGTGTAATGTCTCCGTCAATTGGAGAAATTTGCCACTGAACAGCAGGACATAGAGTTCACACCCTGGGGGGAGCTCCTTGACTATTCTAACATATGATTTTAACCTGATGACTTTTATCCAGACAACGCCTCACTTTACAGCTGTGAGAAAACATTTTGTAACTGTGGTTTATGAAATTGGTGCTCAAAACACCTTGTGTATCACATCCATTGAATGAGTGCCTCATGGAACCAACTCAAAACATTTCCAAACTTAATTCTAACATTAATTATTCAAAGTGACAGCAAATTATTAATTTTCACAGTTGGTGATCTGCTGTGATCAAGAAAAACATCGCCTTCCACTTCCATAATAATGCACATGGTAATTTGTGTTATATTCACCATAACAACAAGATGTCCATTTCGATAAGGTAGGCGAATATGACCTGATAAAGCATTTATAATTTACATTCACTGGATATTTATTATAATTTCCTGCCGATCCTAAAGCAGTGTGAAAAATTACCACAAATGCAGTGCAAAGTTCAGTACACTAAAAAGTACACACAAGTGGAAAACTTTAGAAATTAAACGATATCAGTGTTAATCCTATCTTCATTTAAACACTCAGAAATGTTTATATAGAACAAAGTGTTTTTAAAAGACACAGGGGATGTATATCTTAAACGCTGTGATTACTAATAAAACAGAATGTTTAGAAAGAGTACAGCATTATGTTCTATTATTATTATAATTTTTTACACAGTGTCCCAAGGTTAGGGAACTTGTGGTCTCCTATATTATAGCCTGCAACTGACAAGCAGAAATCATGCAGTTATGAATGCCAACATGACAGATGACCCCCACCCCATACTTAGTCCCACCTCAGTCACTTGGTGATCATTTCTGCGTTTGTTTGTTTTTTTATATTAAAAAGGCATGACTCTCGGAAAGGTTCATTCACATTATTGCAGATATCACAATGCCTCCCTGAGTAGGGAGGACTTCAATGTGTTATGAAGACCTGCCATCAAAGATTTTTAATCATACACATAAACTGTAATTTAAGAATGATAATCTCTGTTATTCAGTTAAGAAATCACTTATTTACTTATTTAAAAATGTGCGTTGAATGTTTTTTTTTTCCTCGTAGATAAATTGAGGCTAGCCTTGTGAAAAAAGTATTAAATAAGCTAATTACTGTATGTATGTTATTTCACAAAGGGATCCATCTTGGCTCATACTTTTAAGATGGATGTATGACATGCCTGTACATATTTTTTTTTTTTAAATGAGTAGAGCCACAGAAATTTGTGGTGATATCACAAATCTCCTCTCTTATTATAAAAGAAGATACAGTTGTTATCCTATCTAGCAGTACTGAGCACATGGTCCCAACTTCTCAAAATGAACACTGGTGGTGAATTGAGAGGATATGTGTCAGAGGCTATCTCCAGCAGCCAGTCAGGACAACTGCATGCTGACGTCATCCTACAGTTCACCAGCTCACATGATCATATCATTTAAAAATTGGATTCCGTACTCAAAATTCTTCAGGCTACTGAATAAGCTATCTGAATTTTCTCTGACATCAGACGAAGTCACACGTGTAATTTCCCCCACAGTTCCTTAACTCCCAAATAGTTCCATGGAGGCACGTCTCTTTCAAAATATTTTGACGTAGCAAATGCACCTAGCCATGAAGCTGCCTGATACAGCTGAGAATACAATCCAAACACTAATATAGCAAACTATTTTACAGTAAGGTTTTACATAACCTATTTCCATCGGTTTCTGGGGTTTTATTTCCCAGATTTTAAGTATCTGGGAAATTAAATAGTATGACCATATTCAAGGGGATCGATTATACATATATATTTGTAGATTAAGGCAGAGGCCTCCAAGTTTGCTCTGGAAGATTTACAATCTGTTCAGTTTTCTCCAGGACCAAACTTCAGGATCTCTGCAGTAAAGGATCTAATCACAAAAAAAAAAAATCCTGTTAATCCTTATCTGTGCAGTTCTTGCACAAATTGGATATAATTTTTCATCTTGTTTTTAAAGTCAAAACGCAGAACGAGAATTTTTTTTTTTAAACCTGATTTGAGAATGAACTCAAGGTTCACCTAACACAAGTAAAACTCAATTTAATAACCCATAACAGAAATAGAATGCACAGATAGATAGTTTAAATTCAGATTACATACTAGTTACAATGAACTATGAACACTATGAACTACTTTATGGTTCCATTTTGCCTTCCTCAGCGATTTCATTACCAGAGCAACGTTAGTTAATATCACATAAATCATTTAAATTGAATTTAAATTTGGCATGTTTTCCACTGAAAAATCAATCATGATTTTTTTTTCAGTTAAAAATAAAAAGTTTTTTTTTCTTCCTCGGTGAAGGAAAATAAAGCGAGCTAGTCTTTCTCTGACCTAAAAGGCACAATCCTATTCCGCATGATATAATAAGCGTGGAGCGTACAAGCATACTGCCTCAGCTCCCATCAGAAAATAAATACATTTTCTTTCCGTCTCATTTATTTCAAATGTTACGCATGGTGTGGAAATCCTATTGTTCTACAACACAGCAACCCAGGGAGCTGAAGTGTATTCTGTGCTTCCAGTAACATAGCATACCATGTCTAAGGCAGAAACATGTTAACTTTGGCCAATAAGAAACCCCTTCAAAGGAATTGAAACTTAATCCTACCCAAACTATGGCCAGAATATTTTGTTCAATTATATTTACATACACTTATAAATTATAATAATTATTATAAATTTAAATTATATCGTTCAGCAGAACCATTAGTTGCTATTGTCCAACTGAAAGAAGCCTAGAAAAACTCTCTCCTTTTGGTGAATCTAAATGTATGTGTGTATCCATGCCATTGTTAGAAATGTTTTTAATGAGGACTGAAATAAGGCTTAGGCTAATATTTCCATTTCTGATTTATGAGCTTACAAAACCAAAACAGATTAGAGAGAATGGAAATTAAATCAGGCAAATTTATTTTTGAACTGGGAGTAACTAAATGTGTTTTTGTCTAGCTCTTGCCAACAATGGGAAACCAGGCTATTGGCTAAACAGAGGTCATAATGCTATAAATGCTTGGAAGTAACCTTAGATAAAGTTCTGGATGAACATTGTTACATTTGATTTTTTTATTTTATTTTTCCCCAATCAGTGCAGGAAATCATTTGCTTCAACATGCACAGATCTCATCCTCAAAACAGCTGCTGGTTGAAATCTCAACACTTTTTAGCAAAGGAACTGAAGTGAAAGGTCCCGGTGGATAGTGTAAAAGTATTTCTTACATAAGTCTCTCAGAATAAGAACATATCCTAGGCATCTTATATGAAAGTATGCATGCCTGTTTAAGTCAGTAAACAATCTTCCACATCACAGAATTGGTGTAATTCTGACATTATTACAAACCCACAAGGAGCAGTTCAAGTAATTACCATTTTGACCTAAATTTCTTTGATTTTAATACCAAGCCTCCCTCTGAGGGACTCTCCCTGTCTATTACAAGCCCGTTTTCCGTCAAATAAAGATGAGCTCTCCAGGAGAAGGAAATTTTCTAGACATTTATTTTACTGTGACTATCTCGGGCAGATAACGCCGGTTCTGAGCTCCAGTTAGAAATCCCCTCCCCACCTCCCCCAAAGCTCCGCCCAATTTCCCCTATTTACATCACCCTTCCCACCCAGTGGCGAACTGAAAAGGATCCTGCTATTTTCAACCCCTCTAATAGCCGCTTCTCCAAGCCATGATAATGACTGCTTTTTTGCTGTGGCCGAGGGGAGACAGAGAAAAATGCCTGGGGTAATTACTGTTAAATCAAGTAGACAGCCTCCACATCAGCCAGGTAGAATACAACATGTGATCATGCTCTTTATTAGTCGCATATTATCCAATACAGGACCTACAAATAGCACTCAGTTCACCTTGTTAAGGTTTATCTTGAGAGTGCGGCGGTTCTTAGTTCACAGATCTGAAAGAAATTTTTAACTACAGAATTCTGACATAATATATATTATGCTGTATGTCAACAAAATGGCTACGGTTTATAGTGTTTTTTTAACATTTGTTTTCATTGTTTAAGTTTATTTTCATTATTAACATCATTATCATTTTTCTTCTTGTTCTGGCTAGAAGGGGCTAAAGGATCGTACCTTAATAATAATAGTATTATATATTCATTAATTTATCTTTAATATAAATATCTTTATTCAACCAAATTTAAGACAGGAGGATGCCAACATACCAAAGCAAGGCAATCCAAAACACAGAGTATGAACAACTGAGGCAGGATGAACGTCACTAGCATTGCTAGGGTGAACGAGATTGCCGTTTTATCTAAATTGTAAGTTTTTGTATCATTATAGACTGAAAGAGTGGACCTTGGATGGGTCATTGGTTGAAGTTCGCTGGGAGATTGGTGAAAGGGGTGTTTAGAAGGGTGTATTTTTGCTAATAAATGTGTTCACCCTGGTGTGTTTGTGGGTGCATTCATTTATATGTAGCGCAGGTCCGAGATACGTTACAATTAGAAACAGAAGGAGTGACACCGCAATAGAGTGAGCTCAACTGGCTGAACAAAACTGGAGTGGAATGAGAGGCCAACATGAATTTACTAGAAGGGGGCTCCTGGACTTCGTAAGGCTGTTATGAAGAATTGCATGTTTTGATATCAGTGAATGATATCAGTGAATAATATATTGGATAGAAGTGATTCAGCCTCAATGGGGATAAGAACACATGTTGTAAATTTAATTGCTGGTGTTTGTGAAATTAGCTGTATCTGCTCTTGTTAGGGTTGAGAGACATAGATCGCACCAGCTGTAGAGAAGCTATGAGCCACGAGATTGGTTAAGAAGCAGAACTAAAAGCCACGAGACAGCCTATAATTGACTAACGCTGCTGCAAGTGTCGAGGAGGCAATAGTGTTGCTGGGCACACATTAACAAGCACCCCCGAGTTTGATTAGTCAGTCTTTTGGGCAGCAGGGTAATCATTGTGGCAGTCTGCTGGTGGAATCTGCCATTTGGACTTGATGGTTGCCAGTTTGACCCTCCAGCTAGACATTTGCATGGACAAAATGATGCTTCATAAAGACAAGCATTTAGAGTCTTAATTCGTTATTTATTTTGTTTTGTTTGACTTTAAGTAAAATATTTCAAATACTGCAAAGCGTTGGTGAGAAAGAACAAAGGAAGTTACAGAAGGAATTGTTGGAGATTAAGACAGACGTGGTCCATGATAAACAAGCATCCGGCATATACAACAATTTTCCGAATAGTGGATTAGAGGTATACAGGGCCTTCTCTCCTCTGAGGATTGTCTCTGCAAAATGTGGCCATATGACAGCCCATTCATTAGAAACACGTAGAAGGCCTTCACAGGATGATTGGATTAATATGTGATGGACCTCTGTGTGATATTCTGATCCCTAAAACTCTCACAGAAACAGGTTTGTGGAACTATTAAACAACCAATGTCAGCATCTAGATTTAGCTGTAGTAGAATTTTGTTGTTTATTGGCTGAAAGGTCTGATTCAGCCTTAATTGGATGGGTGTACATTTTAGGGTTGGGGTTGTAGAAAACCATGTCAAACCACTTAGATCATTTTAAGGCACTGGCAGAAACGCACTTTGTTGTCAAGAATGTAATTTGGGAACAGAGTGATTGTACCCAGAGCCTGCAAAAAATAGGTAACTGCTGGGCGGCTGAGAGAAGACACAGAGGACACTACAGGAAACACAAGGTCACAGGTCGCCCACAGTGATAACTCAACAGCAGTAGTAGGCGATCGATCATGTGACGCAGTGAGTACCAGGACATGTGGACACGTCCCAGGGCCAAGTATATTTCTGTATGGGTTATTAGGGAGGACAACCCCATCTCTTTTGGCAATATGATTTTTTCTCTTTACATTTATTCCTTTTGGAGTGCGATCATTTATTGTATTTTTTCGGATTCCTGGGACTCACTGCTTTACATTGGGCTGTAACAGTCTGAAGGAAAAGCCAGCTGGCAGCATACCCTCCCCCCGCCAGGTTCCCATTGTTTATTAATAATCCCAGCAGCCTCCTCAGACTAGAGCGAGGGCATACCAGTCGGTGGCATAGCTTTCTTACCAACGCTGCAGGGATTATTTTCCCTGTTCCGTTAGGTTGGGTCCTGAGATGCTTCAGCAACCCTGCCTTATCATTTCATTCAAGGCCTTAAACACTTAATTTCATGAATTACGGATTTTGATTAACCAACATGACACTACATTCAAGGCTTTTCGGCATGGAACCATTTTTAGAGGCCTATGAAATCCGCGGGAATGTGTCACACCATCAGTAGATTCGTCACCTCAAGGAACAGATGCCAAGAGCTCTGAACCAGCATTTGTGATGAAGAGTGGTATACGAGTGCCCCCCTCTTAGTAATTAAATACTTCGTATGTGTCATAATGGTGCAAACAAACTGTGATTCTGCTTTTGTGAGCAAGTTCCGACACCCGTAAAAATATTCCTTGATACCGTTTATTTCATATGCAAATAAAACTTATCAAATACCAACCCCATTTATTTCAGAAATAAATACACCCTACAAAAATTATTTTAAAATGCAATAGAACAATAGAACATCATTTTATAATAATTACAAGATGCAATTCCGGTCTCTGTGAAACAAATTGGTGAAAAAACACTTAAATGGTGAAACATAAATGAATATATATATATGGGATTAAAACTAAATTATTTGATAATAGCTAACAAATTGTAACCATAACATTCTTTGAAAATACGAAACATGCTAATGTCTTCTAATGTATGGTAAATTAACAATAACCAGGAAAGTTAGAAATCCTATTCCATGCATGCACTGATGTTTTTGAATGGGTACGATGCAGGTGATTGAATTATTCTATTTTAGCAATTGTCTAGACACAACTTAGTAGTATGCATGGCCACCAATGGAAGCAAAACAACCCGAGCACCTTTGAGGCATGCTTCGTGGCAGTTTACAGATGGAGTCATGTGGAGTTAAATATCGCTATTGTTATAGAAACGTGCTGGTTCAAGGACCTATGGTGTTTATATGTCACATGTCCTCCCAGCTCATCTCATAAATGTCAATTGAGAAACTGGGAAGGACAAACAGTCATATTCTTGTCTCGAGCAAATACTTAAATCAGGATACACATTCTCCATGAATGATCAATGGGGGTAAGACGGTTCCTTCCGGGTTTTTTCAGTCTTGATTTTCACCAGGTTAATTCCCGAGGTTAAAATCATGTGATCCGGGACTGAAAAGGCTCAACCCAGCTAATCATTTTTCTAAATAATGAATTTAAGTACCAACATACAAATGTTTTTTTTAATGAAGGTTTTTTTTGTTTCGTTGATTTTTAATTTTTTTCGCACTGCAAAGTTCCTGATTCTTTCTGACTTTTCCGGCTCTGCTAAACAGAGCACACAGTGCAAATTGTGTCAAATGTTAAGATTCACAATCAGTCCCACGTACTTCACACTCTACCCCCCTGAGGATTGTGTGGTTATTTGAATAATCAATTATTGATCCTTCTGTCTCTATTAATTTTGCAAGCATGAAATGGTTATTTATTAATCGATTAGTCCAACAGGAGGTTCATTAGCCCCCCTCAGCTGCCGGGTCCCATGTCCGACTGTGCTCTAGTAGCGCAGTGCATTTCTTATATGCTTATTTTGATTGTAAGTTAAGGCTATGTACACATATATAATTGTATACCTAGAAGTTCCATTTTAAATATATCTTTACAAAAAGAAAACTTTTTTGCCAGTGGAAAACAGACTAAATGACTCCTCCTGTCAGTTATGGACACTATTGTTTCCAGGACCACTTTGTCCCAAATGTCCTTGAGTCATGGTAGCAAAATAGCATCAATTTGCAGAATGCCATCACAAAAGCCATGAGAGATTTTGGCATGAGAGTTGCTAGGGCATTCTTCTCTGTTAAAAAAACACAAGCGTCCAATGCTAAAGCGATTGTCCATCATTAAAATCATCAGATGCAGAACCATCTAAGACAGACATGACAGATAAGAAGACATCATTATCATTTTCACATCACTAGGAACTCGGATGGGACCAAATCAAACTTTTGGGAACCCGTTAATTGCACTTTACATAACTGTATTTAATAGCTTTTAATGAGTAGAAGAAATATGATTCTTACAAAATTATGAAGACACTATTAAGCACGATTTCATTAAATGACAACCCGCTATTTATTTTATTAAATAGCGGGTTGTCAAAGTTTTGATTTGGTCCCAGCCCTGGAGATGAACTGTAGCTGTTGTGGATTTGAAACCAAGTTCAATATCCTGTCAATCACATTTAATTGCTAGTGTACGCCGTTCTTTTAAATGGCACCAAAAAAGCAGCACATTTTAAATGGTGTATAGTTAGAAGTGAGGAAATTATTGATGTGCAGTAAACCATGAAGTGTATCTACTGTGCTTCACCACGGCCATGCCACAGTACATCCTCATCCTTCTGGATGCTGAAGATTATTCTGATTGTTTGATTGGGTTTGCTTTTCTGGAAGCTATTTGAATGACGTTGTACTATCGTGCCCCTGTAAAGGCACAAAAACTACCACACTGGACATCCAATTGCAATACAAGTCAATTGCTTCAGTCGGGAGAAACGTCAGCATAGTATACTGTTCTAGAAGACATTTTCATCATGGAATGAATCATAAAAGCTAATTCTTTGATAATCATATGGTTTACATTGAATGTGTGTTCTAGCTTGCAGGCATTTGATTTCTTGTGGTTTTGTTAAGTAAAAATTGGAACATAAAAGAAAAGTTGGGAGTTATAGATGGTATTTTTTTAACACTGATTTTTTCAAATACTTAATTTAATACTTAAATAATTGGATAGCAGTTTGAGCCATGTATAGAAGATATAATACTAACAATTTCATCCTGCTGATATCATTTAAATACGCGTGAACCAGTCAGTATTGATATTTCTCTTCTTTATTTCTACACTTGTAATTAACTTGTGGTTAATTGGCAATGCCTGTCCTAATGTTAAAGTGCGCGAGCTCCCCCTGCAGTTCATATAAAATGTTCACAATCAAAACTTATATGATCTAAACCCCCGGTGTTAGATGACCGACATAAAAAATATATACCTGCATTAATAATAGTAATACAAATAATATACAGCATAATATGTGTATGACTAATTCAATTAACGAATTGGTCATAAATATATTGTTAATAATAATAATAACCACACACACAAATTGAAGTCCATACAGTGTCGCTTTACTTTATTATTATTATTATTATTATTAGTAGTAGTATTTCACGAAATAATTAAAAACGGTATGAAACTATAGGATGTAGAGTAACGTTTAGCAAGCACACTGAGGTGTTCATGTGAAGTTCCAAAGTTAATGTATTGCTATGCTTATACTTCTCTAAAGCAAGATCGTGGAGTATGCATATTTAGATTTCCGTGTTTGTGCTTGTGTTGATATCTCAGGATTGAATGACTACTGTATACACGACCAGCCTGTTCATTTCACTGAACTCAAGATAATTTCCTATACTAACATACAAATGTTACATTACCAGATGGCACAGAATTGTCACACACAGAAGACAAAAACCTATGCATACCATTCTGTACAAATATTGCGCAGAAACTCCAACTTCAGCGATTTTGAGAAATATTGCGGTATCACGTTATGTAGAAGAAGCGAATATCCGTCTGTACAACGGGACGAAAATAATACTTCACAATAACCTAAAGCTTGATAAGATTCGATCACTGTGGTGTAGGCTCGTCATTTCAGACTCGTAGAGGCACGTTAACCTGATCCGTCTTAGAAGGGGATTTTGAACCTCTTGAATTGTGATGATTCTTTCGTAACCCACTTTAAACCAGTTTTATTATTTTTATTTTTCTGAGAGACTTTTACGATAGGCAATTCGGGACGATGTGGTTCTACGTGGTCAATAAAAAAGAAGCGGTGCGTGGACTGAAAACAGATTCCGACCTCCCACTCTCCCTCTTCTCTCCTCCGTTGCAGCTTTTTGCACGCATTGCTCATTCCAATCTCAAGTAAATGTGAACAGAGTATATATTAAATGCCCCAACCGTTCTCCTACAGCACGAATAGATAATGTGATTAATGTTTAGTGAAACGTTTTATGCATAAAAGTTCACACTTAGTTTTTAATCAGCAACTTACAGAGACATACAATGCAAATTCCTTAAACTGTCCAAGACAACAAAGGGAATGCACACAAAATAAAATAAAGCGTGCAACGTTGTATAACCACAAGCAGTTTTTTTTGTTTTTTTTATCTGAATCCTATTTGACAATATGACAATGTTTCGTTCGTATTTGAAAAGAAGCCGTTAAATAAATGCGCCCTCATCAATTAGAAGAAGAAAAAAAACACTAAACCCCTCTAAATATTACATTCAAATGCAGGCTTACCTAAAATTAATTCTCCCCAATGGTTGGAATCTGAAGTCCCCGGTGTTTTATTCTGTTGACGAAAAACTTCTTCTGTAACAGCGAATGTATCCAGCTCGCATACTGGAAGCCTAATCTCTGATGTTGGGTTGCGGATGAGTTGGCAGTCCTTCTCATGCTCAAGAGAGAGAAATCCTTATATTTGGCCAGGTTACGTGCATCAGTGTACAGAGAAAGAGATTCACAGATTACCAGAGCGTGTATGTAGGGCGATGAATCGGAGGTGGAAGTATCCGACGTGATTTGATTCGACTGGGAGAAGGCGAGCGAGAAAGGCAGCGCCGCTACAGCAAACGCGATCAAGTGGAGAAGTCAAGGAAGGTAGGCTGAGACGCACTGACTGAGGAGAAGGCGCAACGCGAAGAGAAACTAGGGGGAGGTACTGAGATTACAGTTTTGTATCATAGAGGATGGTTATACTAGACAGTAAGGGGGTGGGATTGGACCACATAAAGTGAATGGAGGGGGGGGGGGGGGGTTTGGGGGTGCAGAAGGGACCGGGTGATTTTGACGTGAGCTTTTTAGTTCATAAACATCAATCAAACGTCTGTGTCTCCCGAGGTATGGTGTGGCGATGGCCGTAAAATCAAGCAGAATATAACTGAAACAGAATATTAAAGGAGTTAGGTTTTACCTTGATTTAGATCTTTTGAACAACAAATATTATACACACACACAAACACACACACACACACACACATTGTCAGATAGAAAATGCTAAACCTAGCGAGCATAAAACGGGAAAAACAAAGCATGAGAGTACACACTTGGTTTTTTTTTTTTGGTACAATATTATACTTCATAGGATGCAATTTTAACTGAGGATAAGGGTGGATGGCGCTGTCCAAGGTCCTGATTACCTCTCTTTGGTAAAGGTCTTCAGAGGTCCCTCACTCAACACAAGTATACCAGTTAGTTTATATGCTGCTCCACCCAAATTGGGAATACATCTGAACCTCAATAAAATAACAAGAACTGTTCAGTGACAGTATAATCAGGACTATCTGGTCTTTTGGTTTTCATGGACAGGATATGCCGCTTGCTCCTTACCCTAGTGTTTCGTCAAAAAGACCCTGAGAGGGAAAAAAAGGCCCAGGCTTTATACCAACCCGCTAAGTTACTTTGCGCTTTGCTCCAATCGCTTGAATTTAATTGATTTACCCTGTAAAAAAAAAACATTGTTACAAATACAAAATACATAACATGAATAAGCAAAATTCAGGCGCCTGAACCAAATGCTGCATGTGGAACAGATTTAGGGCTGTATGTTTCATTGAGTTTTTGAAAATGTGTGTGCTTTTGCTGTTGAGCATAGTGCATTCTGTGGAGGATCTGAAACATTAATGCATTTGATCCTTGTTCAGCTTGGATGCGCTATGTTGCCAACCTCATGGCAAGATCATAACCATAGTAAATGTGACATTTATGTCCTAATGAAGAATATTGGCATGTAAACATAAGAAAGCCCCCAGCGAAAGAGTCTATTAGGATGGAATGCACCATCAAGGAACTTGACAAGAATACATTAGTATAATGAGAAGCGTGTGCGGGTCATTTCAGCTCGACACCATAAGAAAAGCCTGTGAGTAATCAAACATGGTACCCCTCATTTGAATTTTTGGATTATCCTCAAAATGTGCAGACCTACTGTCAGATAAATTATTTTTGAAAGCCATGCTAAATGTGACCTAATATTCTGTAAATGATTTGTGAAAGTATCATGTCAAGTTTCATGTCATTTCATGTCATTGTGAGCTTTACAAGACTCATATTTTTGGCAGGTCTGGCATTCGGAAACTGTGAACAAGGCTAAATGTGTAGCAACACATAACCTGGTGTAATGTGCACTAAACCTGGACTTCTGAGTCGGGGAAGATTGTAACATAGTCTGTTACTATTTTTTTATATCTGGATTGGTTTCTGTTTGGTGAAATCCTAAGGAAGCCTTCCGTCCACACTGTCTGATCGCAACTGTTGAACATAGTGGTAGATCATTCGTGATATGGGCAGCCACCTCGTGGGACTAACTGGGTCCAACTATTACTCTGTACGGTATGTTTACAGCAGGCATACAACACTGTTGTATGAAAAAAATGTCCTCAAGTTGTCTCCATGTTTCAAGACAATATCGTCCCCATACGCACAGTTCAACAGATTCAAGAGTGGTTTAATGGACATTAGGATGAAGTCATTTACCTTCCATGGCCTCCCCAATCACATTGCTGAACATTAATGGGAAGTTATGGAACAGAATGTTGTGAGTAGATGTTCTCCTCCTTCATCTCTTAAAAGAACTGGAAGCTTTTCTTGTGGAAGAATGGCCAATATATTATCACCACCAGAAAGGATTTCAAGATGGATCGAAGCTGTTCTGAAGGACGGCCCAACACCTTATTAGTTAATAAATCTTCAAAATCTCACATTATTTTGTCTACCCCTTGTAAACAAGTAGCAGAAGTGAGTCTAATATTAAGAACTGGCTTGGCAGCATTATATATAACCATTGACCATGGCCTCAGAGATCATTAACTTGTCATGTGGACTTAAAAGGTGATATCAGTCAAAGGAAAATAAGAGAAAACATAGTAAAACAGTACATGGAATGTTACATGGGTAAACAAGTGTTACTTAAGGCATCAATCCTGCGGAGTTCAACACGGTGCTATAAATGCCGTTGAGCATCACTGTAGTACCATTGTATAACTTGACGTTTTACTATTGCTGTCTTACGTTGCTTGCCTACAGTCAGGTCCTGTCATGTCATTGTGTTTTGTTCCGGATCCAGGCCTTATAGCGCATAATTGCTACAGAGTGGTTTCAAACAGATTGCTTTATTGGGGGGTGCAAAAATTAACCATATGAACAATTATATAAAATACTTGTTATGAAATGGTCTTTTGAGAATTATCTGAACGTTATTGCCCATTGTATAAGGGCTTTCTAGTTCTCTGGTTTTGATTAAAACGGTGAATAAGTGGGAATTTTCATTGGGGCAGTGTCACTGCCTCCATTCGGCGGGTGTGAATTGGAGAAACTCATTGTAGAGAAATGGTGTGACATTGTGGTGTGACAGCACCGTGCTAGATCTTGGTCGACACTCAGTCTGGGCCCCTGCACACCTTTAAGTAACATTCTTTTGGTGCCTTAATTTTACCCTTATTTTACAACAGAATGAGACAGAATTCCATAGTGGAAGTTATGAGAGGGGATAAAATAAAATTGAGACAGTCTCATTTTCCTAAACAAGTAATTCCATAGCTCCGGGACAGTGTAACAGAAGGCTCTGCCACCTGTTTTGTCTTTGGAAACACTGGGCAAGGTTACTACTCTAGCTAGACAAGAGCTGTAACACTCTGACAGGATTATATGGAATAATAACCCTGCTCAAGTATTGTGGAGCATGGCTGTTCAGTTTCTACTTTGTGAGAAATAGCATTTTTAAACTGCCATGAAATTTGATTTGGGGCCAGTAGGGGGAAAAAGTTAATGCAGGTTTGATAACATTTTTTTTGTCCTGGTTAGAGATCTCCCAGGCATTTTATACTGGCTGCAACTTTCTAAAATGCAGTTTAGGATGACAGACAGACAGCATAGTCCAGTCTTATTCCAATGCTAAATCTGGTTCCCAAAAATCAGCAAATCCATCCTCAGTATTCAATATTCTGAGCATTAATAAGAAATAATCTCTGTCATCACACATTCCCCACAGGTACCAACCAAAGATTTTTTTTTCAAACTGATAATGAGTATATTGGTGGCAGTTTCAAAACCCAGAGCCAATCCGGACAAAAAAATGATTCAAGTTTTAAAAATCTAACTTTAAAAATGATTATTTTTTAATCATTCAAACTGAGACTTTAATTTGTATGTGGTCTAAGCAAACCAGCAAGCTGTTGTATGTATCAAGCAAGCGCTAAATGCTCAAAGTTTCAATGTAATGGAGTCTCCTAAAAACAGTCGGGACTGATATTACAGAATTCTAAATAGCTAAGAAAGCCAGTTCCATGTCTATTTTATGTCATGCTCAAGTATCCGTAATCCTTGCATCAGAATCCCAAAAAATTGCGTCTCCACTAGTAAATGTGGTGTCAGTCAGACCAACTACTGTCTGGACAAATCTCAGTCACTGGGGGTTCATTGGACAATTTGTATGATGAGGTCAATTGCGGGTGTTGCCTGTTTTGAATAACAAGGAAACTGAAAAAAAAAATTGGCATGGAATGGAGGGAATCACAAATAAGCTATCACGCAGCAAGTTGGTCAGTGATTATGGGATGGTAGTGGAGTCACTTTAGGAAGTGTGTTGACCAACATTTAGTTTTTTTTATGTTGAAGCTTACTAAGAAAAATTTAAGAGCTTTTGGGCAAGTCTCATAAGAATTTACACCATTGTGCATGTAGGAGGGAGGCGGGGGGGTTGACAATGTCTGGAAGGTAGAAATGTTTTTAGCACTTAGCTGACAACCTACTAATGACTATGCTCCAAGGGTTCAGAGATACCATCTTCGAATATTTTTATTTTTTAAACTCTCCTGTGTTATTTCAAGCTAGCATGGTCTGTCAGAGTTACAGCTCATTAGCCGAGTTGCAAAAGAGACGACAGATGTCCAAACAACCCGGAAGTGCATCCATCATTATATTTGCATGAGTAGGTTTTTCCTGCAGAGGGGCGAAAACGATAATTCACAGTGAAAAATTAAAACAGTGAAGTCATCAGGCTGGCCTTCCAATGAAGCTAACAGAAAACAATCTAATCTGCAAAGGTTAACAGGTAAGTCAGCAGCCCTTCACCCGCTTCTAATATGTCACCCCAGGCAGTACTGAGCTCTCATTACAGGTGATGCTGGTGCAGTGTAAATGCACATTTAAAATGTTATCAGCACAAGGTGGCACCCTAAAAGCTAAATTTTTTATCTCAAAAAAAAAAAAATTCTACTTTATGGAAGTGGTGAAAAACACAATAAATAAAAGAGGGGAATCTATAGTGCATAAGGAATTCTTGGGAGGATGATATACTTCCAAAATAGGAATCTTGTTTATTTCTGTATGTGCCAATTGCATTTTATATTAAATCCTGCTTTGATATATAGGTTGGGTAAGAACCCAGAGCCATTGTAATGTTGTAAAATCATTTCAGTTTTGTGGAATTACTTTTGTAGCAATGAATTAATAACCCTTGGCTGACCGAATGCCCTATTCAGAGGGTGTGCCAAGCAATAGGAAACCTCCTTGTGTTATTGAAGTGAGATGACCTGATGCTGATGTCCAAGTCAACAAATTACAATAATTCCATCAGCAAAAGAGGCCAGGTTTATATGGGAAACCATAAAAAATGAAGGAGAATTAAATAAATTACTCTGCTCCCCTGGGTTAACAGGAATCCGATGAATCGACCCGAATGTGTTTAACAAGGTGCACGACCTCTCGTATTATCATCTTGTGATGTTCTGTGGCACAGGCAGATGCCAGCATAGAGGCAGCTTTACTGTAGAGATAAATTACTCTCGTATATGCACCCCTAGGCTGTCTACTGTATTGTTAAGGGCTTGATTTAAGCACGTTCTGAGGCTTGTAATATAGACATTCTAAACACTGCCCCTCTTGACATCTTTTTTATATTCATAGTGTGTGGAGAATGTGATCTGACATACAATATTTAACAATATGTAATATTTCTGAACCATGTCTTAGATCATTTTCAGGGTTAATTTCTAATTCAAAAGAGCTGTGTTTGTCAGTGTCATTTACATTACTAATGCTATTTTATTTATACATGTGGCCTAAGTGTATAATTAATTACAATACATTTATATTTCTGATTCATCTGCGCAGACTTATCCTCATATAGGAAACATATTTGGCACCACCTTCTTACATTCTTGAATAAACTTGTCTCATTATATCTTGTGTTGCTTGTAAACTGCAAAAATGCTAAACGTTTGCTTCCATTTGCATTTACAGAATAATGTTAAATAAACCTGTTTAGAGAGCTGCTGTAATTCACTAATCTTGGCTTACAAGATGCCAAAGCCTGTGGGCTACAATAGCTTCTTCACCAACTAGTGATATTGCCCTTCATAACCCTTTTTAGTTCATCAATAAACCTCTTCCAATTCCTTCCTTTTCAAATTTTGTTGAAGGCTTTTTTTTTTCTTTTTCTGGCCATTCCTTGCTTAACATATCCTTGAAGGCCCAGTTTATTTCCCCCCCCCCCATTTCTATTTTCTAAAGAAGACTACACCAACATTTTCCTCTGACATTTCATTTTCTGCGCGGTTCCTCATTGCTAAGTTGCAGTGCGCCTTTGTTTTGTTTGCTTTTTATCCCTAGTGAAATCATTGTGGGTTGCTAATGAACTATTCCCATTCAGTAGAGAGTGTACCGTTGCAGATGTGGGCTTCATATTAGAGCTGTCCTTGGTTCTCATCTTGTGTGGCATGAATGCATTCTGAAAATCAAAAGGCTGTTTGGTCAAGATCGTACACTTTGGCTTCTTAGCAGGAGAAGAACATACGTCTGAAATGTCCTGTTGGTGATTTTTATATAATCATCTTTGTTCATTTTTTTTTGTGTACAACATATCTGTTCATCATGGTTTTATATATAAATAATGCGACAACTCTGGAAATGTGTTAGGTTTGTCACTCCCTTTAGATCTTTTACACTGTCCTCTAGCACAGAGGTTCTCAAACTGGGATCCTTAGAGACAGCCCCAGGGGTCCACAAACTAAGTATATTTTACACACTTTTGTCAGTGAGTTTCTCACTAGGGGGTCCATGATTGATGTTACATGTGAAAAACAAAAAAGTGAGAACCCCTGCTCTAGCATAAAAGAAAACTAACTTCCAGAAAATGCTTCAAACAAAAGGAAAAAATCATACAAGATAAACAAACAAAAGCCTAACTCCTTTATGGAGCGCTAACTATGCAAATATCACTAACTGGCCAGGCAGCTAAGCTGCTTATCAGCCCAAAACACCAGGACTTGCCAGTCCCCACCTTGCACAATCGTTTCCGTTTCCACTTCCACTTCCACTTCCACTTCCACTTCCACTTCCACTTCCACTTCCACTTCCAGCTCAACTCACTCTCCTCAACCAACTGGTTTAGCCTGCCCTTTTTAAAGGCTTCCAAATGGTTTGATTGAAGGCAGCTGTTTAATCAGTTACCCAGTTACCTAATTTATCTAAAATGGCTGCCTGTCCATTCCACGCCTCCAGGGAATTATAGTCTTACTGCGCCAGGCCGACAGGACTACATTACCTTAAAATGGGTAGAAGCTGCGCAAAGTCCGTGGCCCAAAATACCAGCCCTCTATTACAGTGCCACACACTTCACAGTATACATTAACACATCACAATATATTTAAAAAGCTAAGGTGTCTAAGACTTTTGAACAGTACCGTATATATACACACTATAAGGAAAAAACACCTACACATTACACCTACAGGAGCTTTTCTGACATCCAATTCTAAATCCATAGGTATTAATATCGAGTTGGTCTCCCCTTTGCAGCTATAACAGCTTCCACTCTTCTTGGAAGGCTTTCCACCAGATTTTGGAGTGTGTAAAATGGACCTAAATTTTTTTTATGTTTTTAAATGTTTTTGTACCTTTTAATTCATTTATAGGATAAAACAGGGAGGAGAGAACTTATGTGTGCGAAATCCCTCGGAACTGTGAAAATCCTGTGGTGAAATATTTTCTCACACGGTCACTTCAACATTGTTACTGAATTATGAATTGGAAAAGCAGCTTCCTGTCTGTTTGAGCTGCATGTAAGCACTGCCTATCCTCACACGTCGTGCTGTGGCATCTTATTGCTTATTTCTCCCAAATTAATATAAAGGCCCCATTTTGTCAACAGAAGATGCTGATGTATGTCTGAGCCGGGTGCTGTATAAGAGTTCCTTTCCTACAAAAGCACAAAAAATTGAAGAGGTGGCAAACACAAAAAAGTGTCGTGGTGCAGATCTTGTTCCAGGTGTCCATGCAGACAAGATTGTGTGGTGGCATGGGTCATTATGCACGGGAACTGTGGTCAGCTCGGTTTTAAAAACAGAAAGATCTAATAGAAACACTGACTTCGGTATCCACTCAAGGAAACATCTGTGGCAGAGAGTTTTTTTGGGTTAAATTTCCATAAACATGAAGATGTTACCTCCAAACGATATTAAAGTTTTTTGCACCTTTTAGGCTATCTATACAATCTTTCGTTTCTATATTTATAATGTTTTTAAAAATTCACCTACGTCCCTCCCCACCAAATAAAACTATATTCATCCGGTATCACTGGGCAGTATAAAACGGCCTTGTGTCATGCTCCAACTGACCCCTAGGTTTCCTGTGACAACCGATCTGTGACAAAGCTTTTCGTGCTTGCTCAGCTGAGCTCATTGCTAAAACTCAGCACCCCGACATCCCTTGTCAAATAGAATCACAAATCACAGTGTCTCTTCCATCAAAGGCTGGCTCAGATTGAAACCATATGTTGTAGTAGTAGATGGTTTTATTTAAAATATTTTGAATCCCTCAATGCAGGCATAAATCCACCACTACTTTTGATTTCAGTTAGGCAGGTCTTAGGGCAGACACTTTTTCCCAATGTGGATGATGGCCTGATGACAGCTGAACCTTACAAATATCACAGCAGCTGAGAACGTTCATCTCAGTGTGGGCAGCTGAAACAAAGGGACATGAGTGTGCTCATTTTGAAACGTAATTAATACGGACCGTCGTTCACTGCTGAAGGCCCACTTGTCCCTTTGCTTGCTAGAAGTGATTTGATTACATTTGTTTCAGGGACTAATCTGGAACCTGCTACATCACAGCCTTTGTTACACATGCAGTGGTAGCTTGCCCTTGTCTATGCACGCGGGAAGTGAGTGGCAAATAGCAATTCGCTAACTGAATAAAAACATTGCATAAAAGTTTCTTTCATTTTTGCTACACGTCTAGGCTCACAAGTATTTATATGCTATATTATTGCATTTCACATTTAAAAGTAGCCTTTTTTGTATAATGAACCACACTAAAAAATATCCATCTTCTATGCGCTGCTGTCCTTTGTTGAACAGCGGGCATCATGTAACAACTAAACCGCTCTTTTCTCTCCATTGTAAGAGAGAATACAAGACCATGTAGCGAATCTTCTACACTGTGTGCACACTTTGAGTGTGTAGGCTACTGTTTCAATGGCTGTAGGGGACGGCTGTTTTTTGCATTAAATGCGTCAATTTAAGCACAGCAGGAGCGTATTTGGTTGTGAGAAAGTCCGTCTTGAATGGGAACACTAAGTGTTTGGATGTACACTGCGCCAACAACAATCTCGATACAGGGCTACAGGACCTGGCCTGCTTTAGTCTAGATTTTGTCTGACAGATCATTTGTCTCTTCAAAGACTTTATATTGAATTTTTATTCCAAAAATGAGTCTGGCCTGCTTTATCCTTGTTTTAATGCCTTTCGTATCAGTGAACTCTTTGAAGGTTGATACAAGTTGATACGGCACAGAGGTTGCCTACAGACATGAAAACGGCTACAAACAGGCTACGCAGAGCTCCAGACCAAAACAATCTCTACACCCCCACTTCAAATTCCGTTCTCACGTCCTTGCCTTAGTTTGTTTTGTGAAATCTCTGGAAAACATGCAAATAGGTGATGGTGCATTTGATGCACGGTATAAAGGATTGGAGGAAGCTACAGTTTAAGTGGGCAGGTGTGCAATTACTTTGAATGCAATTGTGCTGTCAGTGTGCTTCACTTCTAGGTTCAATTAAATCAACTCTAAGGTTTCACTATTCATAAAAAGTGAAGCCCCTACAGAGCGAAAACAAACGCCCAAAGAATTCTGCGAATTTGAAAACTTGTTTACAGATCGTATTTTTTTAGTTATTGATTTACCTCAGCAGGTTTACGTTTCTTAGATTCATGATAAATGTGGACTGAACTTCAGTCTTCTGAAAGACATGCGTAAGATGAATTAAATACACGAGAGATGCATAACGATTCATAAGTATCCATTAATAGCTGCCTCTCGGAGGCTTCTTCACAAATGTGTTTTGAGAACAAATTTTTGACAGCCTGTTATTGGCTGTGCCTGGGTGGGGAGATGCTGCTTCCACTTCTTGATTATTGATCCACTTGTACCCTCTGAGATATCCAAGCCCTTGTATATTATATTGGATAAGTACACTTTTCTTAAACTATGCATTTGTATTACTTTACCTTTAACTTACCTATAGAATGCTCTTTGGTCTTCATTTTCCGTCAACAAGTCATTAAGGGCAATAATTGATCAGTGAAAACAAGTCTGAATGGATGCATTGTGGGGACGAAAGATTTAAGGAGAGATTTTATATTTTATTTAAGTTTTATGAACAGTACCTTATTTAATATTTACAGTTATTATATCAATAAACCTCAATGATGCATAACATTTAAAGTAACCTTGTGATTTGTACTATGAAATTAATTGAATAATAAATAGTCACTCTTACCGCTATGAAGCAGGATATTATTGTTCTATAAAACAATAGTTTTATTTTTATATTTTTTATTTTTCCATTTGGAATAGAGGGGCAATGAATAATAGAGGCTGTGCAGTGGATCACTGCACAATATTATTCTGGTGGTTTCAAATCTTTTGACACATTGGGGATTCAACAAGCCTTCAATTCTTTATTGGTAAATTCATGTGAAATGCAGGATGCTAGATAACATAGAACACATGAACTTTCTAGAATTCCAAGCAGTGTTCTCCTTGTTAGGAGGATATTGTTATAATTTGATCTTTTTTTGGATGCACAGAAAGAGTGATTAGAACTGTACAGAGCAGAAGACTATACATATTTATGATTTCTGTATTATAATTAAATGTGATTAATCTGATTTTTCTCTATTTGCATGCCGGGGAAATCGAGAAAAATAACCACAAAGCTGCGACATTGGCAGAAAAAATTTATTAGGATATTGATCTAAGACCGCGATTCACAGTTTTGTTTCTGGAACCTCTTTTGTTTCTAGAACCTCCTTTGGTTCTGTTGCTTTATGTACCAACCAAACTCATGTCAGTTAGGACTGATGAAGCTGTGAATTTAATATAAAGTTGACATCTTTTGACAGTTACCTGCAGTTACCTAAAAGTTTGGAACCAAATTCTGTTTTTATATGCATGTTTGCAAGGGAGAATATAGTAGAGATGTAAAATTAATGGTAGTTTTTGATGTCATTTAATTGGTAATATTTGTAAGACTAATATTGATTAGTAATGTGTCTGATTAAGTCTTATCAGGCTCGTAAAAAGTGCTTGGATGATCTACTGAGGCATTGTTAAATGGGTGCAACACAAACATTGACATTGAAGGCTAAACAGTTTTCCGGGTGATAAAATTTCAGTACTGAAATGGGGTATTTATATTGACAAATGCCTCTGAGATTCCAAAAACTTTGTACCAGGAACTATGAGGTGTTTCTTTAAGACCATTCGGTTTGTGGTCAAATCACAATCGCTGTCACACTCGTTTATGTGCCAGGACTGACTATTAAGAAGTAACTGAAAGGATTTCTGACAGCTTCAAAGCCACACTTTCATTATCGGCCGACCAGCTGGTGTTCATTCTGGGAGATTTGAACTCATGTGACCTTTCAGCCACCCTTCCCACACGCCCAACTTGGATCTTGGATCCGCTTTGGTGATACCCAGAATTCATTCAAGGCAGTATGCCAGCCTCCTCATGGAAAATCAGGCCATAATGTTATTAATCCATCCTAAAAACAAGCAGAGAGTGAAATGTGTGAAGCCTCTTTTGAAAACAATTCGATAATTGCGTAAGTTTGATCTAATAACCCGGTTTGAGCTTCATCAGTACAGTGTAACTTTGCCTTGAATTTAGAATAGCTCTTTAAAATTGGTAAGTAAAAATAAGTCGTTTCTGATGGCAGTTTTACAAAAGTAAAAAAAATTAATTGGCTGATATGGGATGTAAATTTACATTGATAAGAGCCAACCAGATTGCATGACCTGATGACTTTTTTGTGTTTACTTTTTTGTTTCTATTCTTGATTTCACACAGACAGAAAATTAATTCATGTTGTTTAAATTCCACTAAGGAAGACAAAACTCGTTTCCATGCCCAACATTACTAAATGTTATAGTCTTGTCTATTCTAAATTAATAGATTTATTTATAAGGGCTGTTTTACAGTACATAAAATGATTGCGCTATGGAATTCCACAGCGGGCTCCAAGTGGAAATTACTACCAGTACAACCAACCTCAAATGAGAATTAATCCACATTATTTCCCTCTGCAAAGGAAAATGGTTCCACTACTGCTCTAGAGTTCAAATTAGACACATCAAAGTAGAAATGTGAATTAATCTAATTTAATTTCAATGCATAACCCACCTGCAGAATCAATCAATAATAAATCAATACTCATTTATTTAGACTTTTTACAAAAATGTATATGTATATGTGTATGTATATATATATATATATATATATATATATATATATATATATATCAAAAT
>JAOVYW010044532.1:0-23323 GCA_025775045.1 Hiodon tergisus
AACTGGAGCCCCCGTGATTACGTACTACACCCAACAACACCGCTGAACTGGAGCCCCCGTGATTACGTACTATACCCAACTACACCGCTGAACTGGAGCCTCCGTGATTACGTGCTATACTCGAGTACACTGCTGAACTGGAGCCCCCGTGATTACGTACTATACCCGAGTACAATGCTGAACTGGAGCTCCCGTGATTACATGCTACACCCAACAACACCGCTGAACAGGAGCCCCCGTGATTACGTAATATACCCGAGTACAGTGAACTGGAGCTTTTTCAGCGCCCAAGCCAGGTTAAGCTTTGTCGCTGGATGGCTCATTAGCCTTCACGATACATTGCCACATTCATTAACTTTCATTGTTCGGATCACATTCACGTTACCGAAGCAGACACAAACAATGATTTGCCTGTCAAGGATAAATGGATCGACCCTTCACCAATAAATAAATAAGAACTGGCTTGTATCAGGATATACTGGTAAATCACAACCAGTACTAAAGTATATTAGTCTCTGTCCAGGTTAAAATCAAATCTATGATTTTTTTCCCCCTCCAGCATATAGCATTTTATAAATCTTTAAATTCCCCACCAAACATGAGCAATATGCAATTTGCAACACACAATAAAAATGCACAATATGATATCTTAGCACTTCCTACGTATTGTCTTAGGGGTGTGAAAGATGGAAACAAAGATGTTTTCCACCTCTCCACTACTAATTGCAATTGAGTATTCGAGCTTCTTAATGACTAAATCACAGGATCCTTCAGGGTTGACATATAGAACAATGCCCATTACCAGTCTCCTCTCGTGATGAGGGGAGGCTGTTTGAAACCAAATCAGGCATGGGATATCCATCATTTGATCAACCGGGGAAATGTGAGAACCTGCGTTTTAAAAGCTCTTCATAAAAACGCAAGGCAGCACTAGCAGTTGTTTTATCTCCTCTCGCCCTGAAATTTAGCCCAGAGCTACGGATTTCTGCTTCATCAATTCATAATACAATACAAATGTTCCACAGCACCGATTTCCTGTGGAGTGCCAGGCCGGCACATCAAAGACATTCATATTTATTTATGTACACGGAAGCGAGCACCTCATGCATAAATACATAAGTCATCGATGAGTCAGGTTGCCAGATAGGACTCCTTGTGTCTGTGACTTGTTTGAATATAGCCTTGAGACAACAAATTATTATTTTTTCATTCTTATCCCAAACAACCCTACGTGGTACGATTAGTGTGCATGCATTGTGCTCAGTCATGCAGCTGTTCACACATTACTTTGCTAACGGTTAAATTCCATAATATTAAGTGCACGTTTCATCATCCATGTTCAACATTTACACATCATTTTTTGCGCCGTGACCGATCCAATTTCTGGAACAAAATATCCCATATGGTCTGCATCCCGTCAATCTGGCATGCCTTTTACAGAGAGCATCAGCTAAGACTACATCGAGCGAAACGGTTCAGCGGCCTTATCAGATCCCAGATCAGTTTCACTGGTGGGGAAAGTCAGGCAATGCCCTGGAAGGCGAGACTCGTAGCTGGTACTAAATCATCTAATCACTGCTTTTGTCTCGCCCTGCTCTATTAGCTTGCTGACGGCTCGCCCTGACGTCCTGCAGAAACGTGCTCTCCACAGTCACCTTCCGGCGG
This sequence comes from Hiodon tergisus, assembly GCA_025775045.1. Classification (NCBI taxonomy): domain Eukaryota; kingdom Metazoa; phylum Chordata; class Actinopteri; order Hiodontiformes; family Hiodontidae; genus Hiodon; species Hiodon tergisus. Next base: position 1,666 of record JAOVYW010044532.1, read on the forward strand.
ACTCGCGGGTAAATGGGGCTTGTGGCGTACTCCAGAGGGCAGGAGAACCCACCCTGGTGGACCTTGGAGATTCTGTTTAATCCCCCTCCCCCCCACCCCCACCTTTATATCACCTTATCTTCATGTCACCTAACTGAGCGATCAATATTTGTTGGCTTAGTGAGGTGGGGATTTTAATCCGCGTAGTTAGGGGAATGTGACCTTCGGAAAGCTTCTCGGATTTTGAACAGGCTCCGATCTGGTCAACGAAGGGTGAGCGGCAGCTGTAAAATCTCTTTCAAGGCAAATAGCTGGCCATCATGGTGGAAGTGATACGTATAGAGATGATCAAATTTTATTCTGAAGTGCTACATTGAGTGCATAACCACCACAGCAGCGCTAGAAGAGTAAATTACCATGCTTCTGCCTAATTGCCCAGGGCTGCTTTATGCTCCACAAGTACACCAATGCTGGTGAGATTGGTGGATCCATCCAGCCCCTCTCATGCTCTGGTAGCTCTCTGGTCTCATCGTGGCAGACGTTGACCACACTGTTCCATCAGACCAGGGAGAGGCATCGCCGCTACGGCCGCAGGTGGAGGCGGGGTTGGGCGGCCGCCCAAGACACTCACCGTCGAGCTCCTCCACGGAGATGCTGGCCAGCTGGTCAGTGTCGCTTCCATCGGACAGAGAGCGACTTAGGTAGTTCCCCTTGTACAGCAGGCCGGCCGTCACGTGGTGGAAGGGCATCTTCCCCCTGCACAGTGCCGGGAGAGAGAGAGACGTTACTGTGTCTGCCAGTCACCCCCACTCTCTGGGAACCACGCGTGCACAGTGCCTCTCACATTTTGGGGAGAAACTTTGAATCAATAAGCTGGGATGATGTATGACACTCTGTTTGTCAGAAGGAATCTGAGATTTTGGTCCTTCAAATCTTATATGAGAAAAGATACATGCCTTCCATGGCCCACACATGGGATAAAGACGCCCATTCACTGTACAGAATCAGACGCAAAAAACCCACTAGACTTAAAAAGCATCAAGCAGGGGTTAGAAGACAACAAGGGAGGGCAGCGGGGGACTGCAATTACATCCCAACATTTCCTGAAATGAGAGAGCATATTCCAAACACCGCACGGTTCGGCGAAACCCTTGTGAACTCTCCAGTCACAGCATCGCATCTGATTAAGCAGGCCAGAGAGGGTAACCCACAGAGAGGGGCTTCTCCTACACTGATTACAGGAACAGACAGTTCTTCGCTGGCTTTTTTCGACCAACACATTCAACAGAACCAGAGTATGGGCAGGTTCTTATGGAGCTTCAAGCATACAATACACAGAACTTCACGGTCGCCGCTATCCTAGGTCAATGACGCATACAAAACAATGAAAATATTACAACATTCACCCTGTAAAGATGCAGCAGCAATAAATTAATAATTAACAGCAGGGAACCTTGATGTTGATTGACTGCTAAGTAATACGCTGTTCATTTAATTGCACAGATAATATGCTCATTCCAATTACAGAAGCCGAGAAACAAAGAAGAATTGGCATTTCAAATCAGCATGGTGCGACAAAACTCTGATTTGAAACAATGCTAACTGCGTACAAATGGATGCTAACAATCCATATCTAGGGGTTATGTTGGTCGATTAAAAAAAAAAACAATTCTCTATAAATAATTCACAGCATACATTTCAAAAGGTAAGAAAAGGTAAATATCAAAAGCAATGAAGAAACAATAAGAAGGGGCTGCAGTTAGACATGAATAATTTAATAGGCTTGAAATCAAAGTCATAGAGGAAACTTTTGTAAACAGGGAGAATGTGAGAATTCAATGTACACTTTTTCCTTTGCGTTTTGATTCAGAGGATGCTTTGTGAAACCAAAAAAAGAAAAAGAAAAACACCTTACAAAGACAAAGAATGCAGCAACCACCAGCAATCCATTGAAAACCGCAGTCCGTCTTCAGGGTGGTGCTGTGGTGGAAACTGCTTCTTTAGCAGTCCAAAGACACGCCACCATTTTCACACCCAAGGGCCTTTTCTAGGCATTTATAAACGGCACCATAAAAACCTTCCCATGCCTTTAAAATCAGGGACATGGGCGGGTCAGAGGGGGCTCTGTCTGGACAAAATAATCACGAAAAGCAGTCAGGTTTGTAAGAAAAGAAACCGTCCAACGTTGCATGCGTTTTCCTCACTGGGATTTAATTATTTTGGGCATCCGGCCAAAGAAAATTGATAAAAGAAAAATCTATTGAATTTATACCTCGCTAATACCTGGCTTAATTGAGACCCTATTGGCTGGTGCTGGAAAAGTCAATACTCGGTCAAATGTCTTCAGTTACTGTACCAGTAAGGCAGGGAGCGAGGGAGATAAATCCTTCATTCAAATTGTCCCTTGGATGGCACAAATGCTGAACATATTTCCAGATCTCCCTGAGAGAATGTCGCCCGTCCCTTTTGCCAGTGAGGAGCTGTGGGCCGTCTCAAAAGTCGGACAACTTCGCTGCAAAGGAGGAGAAGTGAGATCAAACCCCAGATGCCAGATGTGTGTCTGGGATGCTTGTTTGCTGCAGGAAATAGACAGTCTTCGAATGATTCAGTGGAGCCAGTACCCAGAGTGGCCTGGCTGAGGCAACCACAAGGGCCTCGGACTGGAGAACCTTCTGAAGCCCACACAGGGGAGTAAACCGTTGGAGTAATACCTGGGAGGTGCCCTGGAGGACAGTCTGAGGACCCCGGCCAGCGCATTGGCACTCCGTGGGCACCATCCCAGTGAAAGCATCCACATGGTCACGAGCTTTCTCACAGAGCTCTCTCACACCCAACAGAACCACAGAGCTCTCTCACACCCAACAGAACCACAGAGCTTTCTCACACCCAACAGAACCACAGAGCTCTCTCACACCCAACAGAACCACAGAGCTCTCTCACACCCAACAGAACCACAGAGCTTTCTCACACCCTAAAGAACCACAGAGCTTTCTCACACCCTAAAGAACCACTAAGCTCTCTCACACCCAACAGAACCACAGAGCTTTCTCACACCCAAAAGAACCACTAAGCTTTCTCACACCCTAAAGACCAACAGAGCTTTCTCACACCCTACAGAACCACTGTCTCACACCCTACAGAACCATTGAGCTCTCTCACACCCTACAGAACCATTTATCTGCATGATCTCATGCTGTACCTTCTGGAATGCCGGGACATTACATCATTTCCCCCATTCCAACCGACTATCAGTTTGCTGCTACGAAATGATGAAAGGAGGAAGACTACGTAAAAACAACGTTACTCTATCATTCAAACTGGCACACAGTGGGCACTGCACTAACTGATCAGATCGCATTTATGTCAGATTTGCTAACGTTCTTTTTTATTTGATTGCTTGGAGAAAGGAGCCAGCCTGGTTCCGAAGTTATCAGAACACCGTTATGCAGGAACTGCCGGTTTTTGCTATGGATTGTTATGGAGCATGAGGGATTCAATCATTTGAGCTGTTTAACAAAGGCAGCTAATATGCACCAGGATTCACAGATAAATAAAAGTTTTACCTTGACCTGACCAGGATCTGGTTAGTTTGATGGATTTATAATAAATCAACCGTTTCCTAATGTTGCATAATAGTGGAAAGCTTGATAATTAAGGTTGTTTGACAATTGGGTCAATCAGCCACTTAATATTTTTCATGACTTTATAGTCGACTGCAAAAAGTTCAATCTGGTGCGAAGACAAATATCTTCCTGAATAACTTTCCGGCTACTCTATATTGCTGACACCAATAACCGGACGCAGACATACAGTGCAAATCCCATCATTAAGTCCCACCAAGTCCCAGCCTAACTCTCAGCCTAATTTTTAAGTCAGTCATGTTACATAATGTATGCGAAAGAAGCCTTCATCGCTAGTCCTTGTTACCGAGGATAGACTTGAGAGCAAAATGTCCCTGGTCCTCACACTTCTGTGTCTGTGCAGGACAGGCCCTGCACAGCAACAGAAATCCCTCACTTACGCACAAATCACTCACTTATGCACATATCACTCACAAATCACTCACACACGCACAAATCACTCCCACAATGCCGTCTATACACACTGAAACCCATACATAGGGCGTTTGCCTCAGGTTTAAGAGTTGGTCCTGCGTGTTCACTTTGCTACGGAGAGAAAGATACAAGAACTTGAAGAATGAAACAGACTTTCATTGAATAAATGGAGGGCGAATTAATATGCATATAAATGGTAAAGAACGTAAATCTAAATTAAAAAAATATAAAGACACCATGTTCAGGTGTCTAGAGTGTCAGGGGCCTCTAACACATCACCACCTGGAGGTTCAACACTGAATCCTGCTGCCCAGTCATATTTACATATGACCCACTGATTGCCGATTACAAAACAAGGTTATCCCCCAACAAAAGATTTCCCATTCTTTTCCTTTACCAGTATTACCAAAAAAACAAACAAACAAACAAACAAACAAACAAAAAAACATCCAACATCATTGTGGAAAGAAAGAAAAAACACCCATGCACAAACAAAAAAGGATATGATTACACTTTAACCATAAGCAGTGCACATAAGCAGTGGTTCTCTTTGCCAGAAACATACGGATGGTTTACGTGGAACCTTTATCTACTGAGGTCCACGCATTCAAATCGCATCACAAACTGACCACTTCCCAACTACAGGATCAGTAAACAAGTACTGGCGAACAGACACTGAAGTGAGCAGACTATTGAAATGTCTCAATAAATATAACTACAACTGACTACGAAGGGAAGAAGAAAACCAAAACTGACACAAAAATAAAGGCAAGACAGATATCCGCGCTCGGAACAGGTTTCTACAGGAGCCCCTTGCAGCAGGAGGGAATAAGCACCACCTGACAAAGCCTGCCTGTGCCCGCAGAGTCCCATCTCCAGGAGCAGTCACCCTGCTGTTGCTTACCCACAAGGATTGTAGTCAAAGGGGTACTGCAGCGCAACTGGCTGTGTCGCATGGCTGTCCACAGCGCTGCTAAGGGTGCGCGGTCCCATTCCCTCCACTGGCCCTGCCTCTGGCGGATCCATGACACCCGTCCGGCGGAGCGGCGACTCCGTGCACGGCGGGCTGTCCCCTTCGCGGCTTAGCCTCACCGCTTGCCACAGCGGCGGACGCCAGTCATTCATTTCTCAGCGGTGGGGGAGCGGGCTATTCGCTCGTGGTGCCCACGTCCCACCACATTGGAGACAGAGCGCGGGAGTCATTAAAGTGCCCCAGCGACAGGGAGCAGCCCCACTCACAGCACGAATAACATTGCTCAGCTCAGATCCGGCTGAGATGAGCTGGTTCTCCTGGAGACAAACAACTCCATCCAGCCCGCGATTAGTGCGAAAAGAACCACTCGCACCATTCGCATCACGTCTTCCTCTTTTCTGTAATTACTGTTTCACAAAGCAGTATTACGGAGGACCCCATATAGCCTACGCTATATTTCACTGTCTCAATGCCCTAGGTAAGGATATTTTCGACATTAAACAATTATTAAATTATTTTAATATTTCGGCATTGTGCTTTATTCGTAATATCACTGTTACATTTAAATTTGATTTAAAAAATAGAATAAAATAATAATGCTTTTAATAATAATAATAATTATAGGAACTTATCCCCTGCATCAGCCCGAGGTTGCCAGTTATTGCATGTTCCATGTGTGAATTTGGTTCGCCTTTTGTCTGATTACTTATTGATCAAAGTAGGTTTATTTTCCCCTGCACACCACCAGTTTTGCAATTGTAAATATTATTTTTTGTAAACATCTTGATTAATCGATCGGTTCATTTGATTAATTGTGAAACATTGTGGCTCCTAATACAAGACTCTCCCCCCAAAAAAGAAGCTATTTAACATCAATCAAAATGTACTCCCTCATTGAACGAACGAAATAATTAAGTCGAATTTAGGCAAACACTAAAGAAAACAATTTGCTAACTCAAAATAGCCAGTCGAATGAGTCATTGTTCATAATAAATGCAAAATGTAGTATGTAATAAATATAAATACGATTGTGATAAATATTGCTCGATATACAGTACATATGAAATTATACCTTGATTTACAGCCGAACGACTAAAACAGCCATATGGCACAGATTCATTTAAATTTTCCCCTCCTGCGGAAAATGGCCACTCCTGGAGCTCTTAAAGTGATGGTCAAATTTCAGTTACAACAGGTGAATTATTATGTTATGAACATTAGGATATTATGGCGGTCTGATACGCTCTAAAACGCACGAAGGGCAAAATATGTTTAAACAGTCTAATTATAACATCACACAAACTTATCAATAGGTTAAAAACAAAAGTAGGCAATTTACCCTTTGGAGTAATTCCGTCTTGTCCAAAGTAATTGTTAAAATCCGTTGCTGACACCCGAAGTGCAGAACCGGAGTCCAGTTTCAAACGTTACAGACAACGCGCTAGCAAATTTTGGCGTTCGGACGAGAAATAAATCATTCCCTTTCTTCGAGGTTTCGGCTATTGCTCACAACGAAAGGTTGCAGTGGTCCATCTCTCTGATGGAAAGTCCATGTGTATTGGCCATGTTTAAAGCCCCAGTTACTGCGTGAGCAATCGAAGTTGCACCCTTGCCCCAACTCCCATCTACGTTAATGGCCTGATTCATCCTTCACTATTCCCATGTTCGAAGTTGAAAATATGTACTTGATGTTTTCCTCTATTTGGCCCGCAACCCTTAAATTTACCCCAGTTCTAGAGACAGGTATTTTGCCGCCCACACTCAGGACGCGACAAATCGATGGCCAGTAGATCGGCTGCTCCCTAACACGCTAATAAAGGTCGCGATCAAACTCGGGCGTAAAATATTCTATAATAAATGCCAGCGTCTTCAACGCCCGGAGATAAACTGCGTGTCCTATTCTTGCCGGCACGGAAATCTCTCGCGCGCTGACAGTTTTAACCCATATATCGCTCCGAAGAACATGTTGGCCAGAAGGGAGAATCACGAGTCAACCGATGCAGCCTACAATCTGTTACGTTTCTGCTGCTTATCATAAGCAGGTGGGCTGAGAATCAATGATATCTGCATAAGATATCAGCAGAGAAGAGTGAAATAAATAAAATGCTAGCGTTTACCGTAACATAATTGGCTACTGGAGCTCTAATTCCTTCAAATTAATATCTGGGCATTTGAATTTTTCACTTCAGACTGATCTCCCTAGCAGAGAAGTAGCCCAAAACTGTTCAAATCAATTTGAGCTTGTTGCTGTTTTTATTCCACGCTATAATAAGCATAATTAAATAATTGATTGGGTGACTCAAAATAATAGACCACTGTCTATGTACCAGCAACTAAAACTATAACACCATAAAATAACTGTTGACCTCATGTTAATTTAATTAATAGGAAGGACCCATCGACAATGTTTCTCGACGCATGCTCGTGAGGTGAATTGGAATATGATTAGAATTAAATCTAAATTAGTTGCACATCTCATTTTTCTTTCTTTCTTTCTAGTAACAGCCCGTGTGCAGATATGTCATTGGACTATCATTGCACTACTTAATGACAATAAGCTAGATGGGTACAACCTGATTTAGTGCGACACCAATAGCTCGACTGCCGGAGCTGATTGAATTATTCCTTTAAAAGCCGTAGATTGGACGGCACGAGCGACTGTAGGACTAAGCGAGCAAATGCCTGGTTGATAGAAAGCTTGAGGTTACGCCAGATCAGACTCTTTTAAAAGTTTTTCGTTCTTGAATTGTGGATACGAGCCTTGCATGTTTTTTTAGACACACACAGGAGCAAAGGAAGAGGGGGGACAATGATAACTGTTTTTATGAGCATCTATATACATTTGCGATACAGCGACGTGGTTAAAGAGGAATCATTTTGAAGAAAGGCACGGATAACCCTGTATTACAAGGAACATTGACGTCATTGCATGTCTTCATCATATTTGACAGTTATGTAGTTAAGTAGCTTGGGGCACTATTGTTTTTAGATATCTGTTATTAAATACAGTGGTTACTGCTAGAGTAATGGCACAGCGTCGATTTGTAATTGCCTTGCAAAAAGTATCAGAGACTGTTGACCAATTAGGAGTCATGGTCATTTCGTGGGTTCCAGGGGAGTAACCATTTGTAACGCCCCCCTCCCAATATTAAGAGAGCGTCGATTTGACTCACTGCTGTAAAAATTAATACTTAAGAAACATTTAAATCAATTTGTGCACTTCTATTGCAGACAAATGGTGACATAACTAGCAGCTACAGTGTGTAAATTAGTCATCGGGCAAGAGTTGCGAAAACAGTTAATGGACCATCTAAATTATTATTGTCTTGAACTGAATTATTAGGTGTTAAATCCGCCATTTGGTGGTTGGAGGAGGGAATACACCGTGTCAATACTCAATTCCCTTACGGAATGAATGAGGACTTTGAACTAACATCCCGTGTAATTGAACTAAATGAAAAACAAGTATTATACTAAAACAAACATACATTAATAAATAGATTGATTGAACGATAGAAAATGTATTATGCAAATTATCGATTGTAAAAGCACCTGTGATTTACAATGAGTTTGCTGAAGGTTTGAATGTAACCGAAATAAAACAAAAAATAAAACAAATCGGTTTGCAAGAATGCCTTTTACGAGAGTGCGGACTACCCTATATTGGTACCGGAATATCTGTCCAGTACATACTAATTATTCTTATTTATTTATTAATTACATTCCAATAATAGTTTTAGCTGACTTGGCTTGTAAACCAAAAACCAAAACATGTGGAAGAGCTTCTTTCTGCACTGAACAAATGCAATTATCTCTGGTCAGTGTTCAACTTGCACTTTAAATTGATATTATGTCAGTCCATGTTTAGGTTTAATCACTGGGAGCAGATGGGACATCTGTTTTCTGCATGTTATTCCTTACCTATGAATCACACCCCACAAAGCCAGCCCAGATGAAGACTGAGTAGTCAAAGTGCGGTGATATCATTCTCGGCTCCAACAAGACTAATCCAAGCCCAGGCCCAGGAAATACTGTCCTCTTCTAGCACTCGAGTGTAGTTCTTACTGGTGCATTCATAACCTCAGCATTTTACATAATTTCAGTGGGATACGCAACAAGCATTTCACACATTTAATCCCCTGAGTTTAACTGGAATAGCTTGGATCCACCTGGGTCTGCACTACACTGAAACATTCATTGGACCAGCAGACCGCCCTGGTCCGCCACAGAGCTGTATCCCTTTCCTAAAGTTGATCACAGAGACACTGCGTGCAGCTAGTCCTAACCACACAGACATTTCCTACATGCAATAAAAAATACATGCCTGCATTTGTGTCAAGAATACATGTTTAGTTGTTCAATAGAATTTGTAGTTATGCAGAAAAAAACAACAACTGTAATACATTTAACACATTTTGTATTGCTTCAACCCGAATCCTGCTACAGACCAAGCATCAGACATGCTTACCGTCAGTGTTAAGGAACAACATTGCATTAGAGCACGTCTAATAAAACAAGGACTAACCAATTCAAAAGGGAGATAAATAGACGGGAGGGAAAAACACTCTTCACAACTTCAGTTTCCCCCCAAAGCACTCCCCAGGCACCAATAAGTTCAACCTGCAGGGCAGTCTCTGTCCATTTATCGACATATGCCAGAGACAAGAAACACCCACTGCCTGTCATTCACCTGTAGAGGCCTCAGAGCGTGTTACAGACGCATTCAGACTTAGGAAGGCGGATGTCTTTTTTGCCCGTCATTAACAACCACTCTCACAGGTGTTACCCACTTATCTGCAATATTTGCATGACTTATAATCGGTTCGTGTTTATTTTCTCTTCAGTGTGTTCTCCCAAGTTTGTTTTCTTGGGTTCTTTCTGAACGGTGAGTCCTTACACCGTGAGGGCCACAGAACAGATTTTAAACACTTCCTGTTTTAAGCAGCATGTTCCCCCCAGCAACACGGATGTTTCAAACCTGTCCTACCCCGAGATTCAGGGTGGACAGGGGCAATAAAGATCTACAGAACTCACATAGTGTAGGCTATTTAAAATCAACACAGAAAGTCTTCTTCAATAAGAACTTATTGCCTCTAACACAGTTGGCCGTTTCAGTGCGAGCACATAACTCCACATATCAATCAAATCTTGGAAGACGGATTTGAAATATTTAAAGGGGAATATACCAGGGGACCGGTATTGCCAGTACAATGAAGTAAGATGATGTCGTTCCATCTTAATATCGGTCCCATAAACATGAGTGTCTTTTTGTCTAGTCCAGGATCAATGAGCAGTAGGTGGTGCATCAGAAACACTGAACACACTATTAGTTTGTAAGGATGAATAATGATCCAAGACACTTCTTACCCTCAGTTTCCTCCCAATTCTACCACAAGCAGAGTAAAGGACCCTTTAAATCAAATAAACGAAGCAATCTACACTTCTGATCACCTCTCACAGGATGTTCTATTTTAATCACGTCCGGAGTACAGGGATATGGCCCTGGGTTTTCTCATGTTAAATTACATATCCTAAAGTCTGACACTAGCTTAAGGCATAAAAAGTCAGCAGGTAACATGAATCGAAAGAGGAAACAGGATTTTCTCGATGAGCACGACACCCAAGCGATACGTGTAGGCCAAACAGCTAAGACCCAACACCGATGTAGGATTGGCGTTCCTGCTTGTTGTTGTTTTTTGGGGAATCAGTGCATTAATCAGGAGTCAATTTAAATTAGAAGCAGGGATAGCCTTATGTACAGAATGTTCTGAACTTCTACCCCCCCGAGGGTATCTCAATGTCCCATGTTGCTTTTAACGACAACGGGTCAATGACAAATGAGTGGAACGACTCTGTCCTGGGTTCAACCCTTTTGCCCAAAGCATACTGGCCAGGACAGGCACATTTTGTTCCCACCACAAATTCAATTGGCCGTACATTGGCTATGTTTGTGCCACAGTCCCATACCAAATATCTGTGTTTAATGCCAAAGCCAAGGAAAACGACCGACGTGGAGAGAGGACGAAGGGATCCTGGACCAATGGGCGGTAGATTCTTAGGCTGACTAACTCCAGACGTGTTGCACAATCAGCTAGTGACGGAGCAGCCGGTCTGGAGCGTCTCCGACGCCAAAGGCCACCACTGAAAGTACGGACACATTTCACCGTCGTTAGCCAAAGCGATAAAGCTGGCCTGAGCGGAAAACGTCTTCGTTCACGGTTAAGGAAAGCACCAGCCTGAAGCCCGAGCTCTTGATTTAACACGGCACAGTGCTCCGTCTCTGAGGTGGCTTTCCAGAGTAGAGTCCTGGATGTTCTGAAAGCTTTCCTGTGGCCTCTGCAGAATACTCTCCAAAAAAAAGCTTGTGAAGGCCCCCTGCCAGATCATCATCTGCTGGATGCCATGTCGGAGTGAGACATAGCCCTCTGCTGACATCACTGCAGGCACAGTTGTGCGCTCCCACTATCCTCCCGCAGCCTAACCTATTCGTACACTCGCATTGTTACCAAAGAGCGTTTGACATTCTTAGCCAACTTGGGCGAAAACTGGAAAATGACTCCCCAAGCCCCTTAAAGAGTATCACGTGGCTCCCAAGGAAAAGTTTCCAAACAGGAAAGGAACAATGAAGATGATACAAATTGAATGGCGTCTCGATGAAGGATGCTAAACTTGGGCTAGTTTCCAGTCATAATCGCCAGTGGGGTCGGGGGTGCCTGGAATAACGGTATCCCCACTTCATAATGCATTTTCCTCAGCCCTCAGCGAGGTTTGACAAATGGAAAGCCCAGGGCAAAACTGCTCATTACCATCAGACTCAAATCAGAATCTTCTGGCAAACCAAATTTTATAAACAACAGGCATCACAACAGAGTGTTTTCTCAGCGAAAATGTCTCTGCTGACCTTGATGAGTTCAGAGCTGAGTTCTGGTGCGATTAAGACACTGGGCAGCAGACACTGCAGGGACATGTGGAGCCAAAATGGCGTGTTACCATGTCGGCCGCCTCCGGTTTCTCTCTCTGCCAGCCATGGTTTGCAGGCACACACGCTATATCCAAGAAATGTCAGAGCAGCCAGCCCCTTTCCCACTAACCAAGACGATTGCTCTCGGCTAAAAGCAAGGCCGGCGTCACAGAAAATGACACGAATCCAATCAAAGCAACATTTATGAAGGTCAGAGGCTGGAAGTGCCAGTGGTTTAGAAAGTGGATTAGATAATCTAAATTGCTCAGATTAACAGCATTTTATGCTAAGCTAACAAACAGTGGAATAAATAATTAGCCATGTTAGATTTGGCACACACAGTGGTGAACAGCAGTATGAGGACACAAATCTCTGATCCTTCCACGTTTCCCTATCATCTGTATGACACTGAAACAAAGCAATACAAGCTCGGAGTACAATAACGTTAGATAACTGTTATGTGTTCAGCAGTGGCAACGGAGGGGGTGGGGGGTGCTTTTTCACCCCCTGAAAAAACCTGAGCCCCACTAAGCCCCCCAGTAATTTTAGTTATTGTTTGTTGCGTCAAAATTATTTAGCACCTGCTATAAACAATTCTCTGGCGCCGCTGATGGTGTTCAGATATCCAGCATATACGTTTTCAGCATTGCGCTGACGGCGCAACAAACGGCGAAACCCTGCGACGCGAATGCAACAGATCACTCGGTTGCTTCCTACATCACAGTCTCTTCTTCAACACAGACGCGTCAGTCGATGCGTTGTGACGAGAGCTGTATCCGCTTTAAAAATCAAATGTGCGAATGCACATTTTATTTGCGTACCCACTAAATCCACTGGAAGACGACTTCGACTCAGGCACCCTGGCCCTGTGCCGACGCCCTCTCTCGTGCCACACGAGGTCAATCACAGACAGCCGAGTTCATCGTCACAGGCAGACACGTGCCAAATACAGCCGCAACTTTACGAGATTACAAACCGCAGGACAAGCCTCAGATGGAAACAAAAGCCAAACACAGGCAGCAGATTCGCAGCCAACGGAATGCAGAGAGGGCAGGGCTCTATGTCATGTTCAACTCAGTTGTTACAAATAACCTGTGATTTACGGCAAGTGTTATTCACCACCAGCAAGTTTATTATGCCACTAAAATACAAATCGCCAAGCCTGTTAAATATACATGTGGTTAACTAAATACTGGTATTCGCTTAATTGACTGTCCTCTGTTAACCAAGAGAATTGTCACCATTTTTTCCCTCAAGCCGTCTCCGATTTTACGTCACACCTGTGAAAACCTTTCTGCCGATGCGTGACGTGTTTATGATCACTGCCGCTCTGCCGCATTGCTCCACAAATCAAGCAGGCTATAATTCTCATTCCGGATTCAAAGGGTGTGACTTATGTTTAATGAGAGGACAGTTTCAATTTTCACCAAGTGCACAAGAATCAAACTTACGATCTCTAATTCAAGTAATGAATTGCTTTAAAACACTTCTATAAGAAAATGCTTTAGGGCACAAACTAAAATATATTATTAAGCAGTCAACTTCAACCAGACCTAACAAGAAATTCGATTTCTTTGGTGTCTTATAATTTTCGCCAATTATTTCTACCCCCAATATGGAAACGTCGATATATAATACATATCGCCTCTTCGCCATTACACCCACCACGACACGGCGGGGAGGAAGTACGTCTTCCAAATTAGTAGCATTGTTAGCAAATTAGTCTCTTTTCCCAGACTGCGGAATACATAGCACGCACTAGAGGTTCGGCGCTGACTGGAGGAGACGGACGTTCCCCTTGGCAGCAATGCCAACTTGCAGGTATTTTTGACGCAACAAACCATAACAAAAATTACTGGAGGTTTGGGCGGGGGGCGCTAGCCCTTCCCTCCCGCCGCCACTGTACCTGAGAAGCTCATTAGGAACGAGCCGGCTCTGCCAGTTGTGCGCCACGGCTATGCTCTCTCGGTTTACAATCGGCGATTGAGGACAAACTCAAGTGCTCATTCTGTGCTTAAAACTTTTTATATTTTATTATATTTTATGATCTAGTGTGACAAGAGTTGTATTCGAATCAGCAAACTCCAGCTAGAAAATACATTTTTAAAGAGCTAAAAATGAACTAAAATTCCCCAGTACCAAATGGTACCACATTCTGTGTAGGTCTCCCTTTATGTCAGTGCTCTGATTTGTGTGGGTTGGTTGCTGTCATTTTTAAGTGATTTCCCTTTTGCCAAAGCTTTCAATTTGGCTCCTCGTCTGCAGAAATCTGTCGGTTTGACACTAAGCCCAGAGCCCTCCGATTTTGTGAGCATGCACAGGAATCACTTGCTTTGGGGCATCTTGTGATCACTCCACGCTTGATCGACTTACCCAACCATGACACGTTGCAAGGACCAGCATACGCAGGTACGTCCCCGAGGCGCCTTCAGAGCTGAACCCAGAACCCACTTCCCGGACACAGCTGCCGCAAATTGATGGCATCACAGGCCCATACGGAGGATGAACGTCTCCGTTTCTGCCCAGAGACAAGCCATCTGTACACACCATCACCAAATGCACCCGCGTCTCTGGTTCTCGAGGCACAGCCACACGAGGCGTCGCTGGAGTAGACGCGAGCTTGCTCCTGGAGGTCAAATCTGTTCACTGACTAATATTTCCTCAACTTCAGGCAAGAGTACAGCGAGGCCCTTAAATATGAAAATGATCAGTAAGCGATGAAATAATCACTTCACTTTTAGTATTTAGTACCGACCCTTTATATTTGGGATTGTTAAAAAGGTTGCAACCCCTCTATAATACAGATGACAGCTACAACAGTGTTCGAGGTTTCGAGCACAGTATCCGTCTGCCTGTCCAAAGAAATGTTGGCAACATTTTCTGTCCTCTCCCATTACACGTAGAGAAGTTTGGTTGGGCTTTTATCTCTGGTGTTCATTAAGCTAAAGAAAATTTTGGCTAGAGCCTTAAGCACACACTGCTTTTAATGAGACTAGCAGCTGAAATTCCCCAGTGAAAGGGTTTCTTACGGCTGCTGTACCTGGCCAAAGACCGTTTCTACGGCAGAACTGACAGCACTGAGCGGAGCAGAAACCACTCAGTGCTGCACAAGTGCGTTATTACTGTAAATCGCTCAAATCAAACCCGCTTCCGGTACTGTACGTTGTTTTCAGGGTGGCGAACATTTTCAAAAGAACAACGTTGTTTAAAATGATTAAATGGACGGAAACGAGAAGCTGCAGCGGAGATGATCATTTCAGCATTAATTATGAGTGCGTGGTGACGCAAACCCTAATCTTTAAGAATTCACGAGAATGCAACACACCGCTGGGAACTGCGCGATCTTGCAGAGCAGAGGATGATGGGTCCATAGGCGTGACTGGAGCACAGATGTGCACTTAGAATCCCAGTCTGCAACATCGTACCCTTCCCGTGAACTCCATGCCTCTAATTTTAGACTTGCATCGGACGGCCTTCAAGTGGAACGGGCTATAGGCACCTTGTTACTATGGAGATAGGACGGTCCAACACAAATCAATACTCAAATGTTCCAAAAGATTATCTCCTGATAATAAAAATAGTAAAAAAGTCCTCCCCAAGCAAAACAAACCCAAATGGAACACGACAGCTCTTCTGCATTTTATAACCTTTAAGGCCAATAACTTTATCCTAATCAGGGTGCGTGATGTCTGCTTAATGTGTGCAATGCCAAAAGATGGTAGTGCCCCAGGCCTGCTTAATTAAAGCAGAGTAGACGTACACCTCTAGTAATCTCCATTGAAGGGATTTCTGCTCCTTGTACCAGCCATGATTGTGTACACGCATTCAGATTCATGGACCGGTCCAGATGAAGGGAACAGGCACTCTCCTGTACTTGTCCCGTGGATCCGACCCCCGAGTAATCCACACATTTCAGTCAATCAATTAATTTTAATAAAGCGCTTTGCACATGTCTTTCCATGTCACAAAAACGCTTTACATACAGAGAAATACAATATGTCCCAGACCTGACCCCCCAAAAGCATGCCAGTGGCAACAGTGGCAAGGAAAAACTCCCTAAGCTGGCAGGAAGAACCCTTGAGAGGAACCCGGTTAAATGGGGGAGCCCATCCTCCGCTGGCCGGCACTAGGAGCAGAATTAAAGAATCTAATGTCCATAGTGTGTGATGCCCTCCAGTAGAGGAGTTCCAAAACATTGTGAACATTTAGCTTTAGAAATCTGCCCTGGCTGTTCCAAGGTCAACCACAGTACAAACTCAAAAGAAACGTACTGATGTTTAGTGAAGCGAGAAATCCGATCCAATTACAATTTCCCATAAAAGCTTTAAAAACTAAAACAATTCAAATAAGTCCATCGGCTTCAAAACTGAATTCCTTTTTTTCCCAAGAATAATAAAGCACACACACAGTAGCACTCCAAGGACTTTCAAAAACATTCTTAACACAGGTCATTCTGATTGTATTGCAACTATTGCAATTATATTGGCGGTGTGAGGCAAAATAAATTAAATAGAGGTAGCGTACGTTCGTTAAGCATATGCAGTTCCATCAGGGTGGCATTCAGGAAGAGTTAAACAGACATGCGGGGGAGTCGAATGGGTTACCACAAGCCTATTTCATCCTTTTTTTTCCAGGAGACCTCAACATGCGTTTAATAGGGGGAACTGAATGACTGAATGAAAACACTGATTTTGGGAGATTCCTGGTCTATACTCTCATGTAGGCGTGTACAGCGTGCGAGATCCATGCAAGACCTCGCTTTATTCTGTGGCTTTAACTGCTGTTGCGTAGTTAAGCCGACTCAGGAGTTTGTGATCTCTTTTTCAAATAAAACGCTAGTGTGCAACCACTGGCCTGGATGAGGGCATCTTTCAAGTAAGCAACGCACATTTTCCTCGATTTTGTACTCAGCCGAGTACCTCATAATGCAAACGGTCAAGGCACAGGAGCAGAGGTCCTTCCGAGCGCTACCAACACTCACACCTTGTTAAAAATAAACCCACGCAGCCTCGTATTGACCGACAGCGTCCAGCGATACACTGGGACTGGCCGCCCGGCCAGGACAGCTCCCCAGGGGAAGCCAGGACCCATTGATTAAAATGTGTGCGCGCCAAAGTACATTAACCCAGATCTGTAAAGGGAAGAATTGGAGCAGACGGGCACCGGTTTCACACACGGAGCAGACCGCTGGAGTATTGTGGGAAATCAATACCTTTTTGCAATCTTTCACCCTGCTTAACATATTTATCATCTTTTGTCTCCCTGATAAACACCGTGAGCGCAGTAAATAAGACAAGACCGAATAACTGGAGGTCCTGTTGCTCTTCCACGCTCAGCTTACGGCTTAGTCCAGGGCTTGACGTACCACCAACTCAAAAAAAAGACTGGGGGCGGGTTTTTCGTTTCGAGGAGGACCTTCCACACGTGGTACCAGTTGGTAAATTGGGTGAAAACGAGCGGCAGGCAGAGCCAACATCCATCGGATGACATTTCCGCATTAGAGCAGAGCGGGTCGAGCCCGATGACCGTACTTCACAGCTCAGCAGCCAATCAGCCGCTCGATTAGTGAAGGAGATCTCTGTGGCCACAGAGCAGTCAATAGAGAAGGTTCAGAAGGTTCGGTTCCCGCGGCAACACAGGACACCGAAGCCGACGGAGAAAGGGCGGACAGTGAGGGCGACGATTCCGTTTATCCACTTCGCCCTCACCGCCAGTCATATCCGCGCGCGTGACTGTGCCATCCGTCTCCGAGATGGGCACCAGACAGGGCTTTGAGCCGCGCGCTCTCCTTTAAAGGTGAAGTTAAAGTAACATCACTAAATTGCGGCGGTAATGGTTCAATCTGTCACGACAACCTGAAACCATCTTTATCCATTTACCTGAGGCAAATTGGGGACTTGCAGGGAAAGTTGTTTTAAATTAGCAACGAGACAACACTTATAGTGCTTCACTACCACTGAAACGTTCCAGTACTATTTATTATGGGCCAGTTCAATAGCCAAGAACTCCATCAAACACACATGGACAAAGTCAGACACAAAAATCCCACTTTATTGTAATAAAAGCATCCTGCGTGGCTGCAGTAACATAAAACAAGTCAACATTAATAAAAACACAAGACGGCGAAAACATTCGAACATGGTTTCAAGGAAGATTTAGGTCCTGGTGCATTTGGGGTGGTGTGAGCGCGGCACTCGGAATCTGATCAATCGGTGGACGGCAGAATCCACTCCCTCGCTGTTAGCCCCCCAGCACAGGGAACCCAAGCCCAACCAGAGTGTGCAGGCGTTTAAAGATTCACATCAGGCACACTGGCCACGTTATTACCCTCAGCAGGTCGGGGAAGTCGAAACCAGCCCCGTGAGGAGGGGGGGGGGGAAACTGGCCAATCCTCAATACCGTCTAAAACGATGCAGAGAATAAAACTCACATGTCACAGTTATGATACTGACCACAATAAAAATAGGGTATCATCTTATCTTATTGCCGAAAGGGTGAAATATGGAGAAATAACTTAATATGAAGATAAACCCATTCAACATGAGTTCTAAATACGTGCGTTTAAAACCAAGCCACGTTCCTTGTCTGTCGCCTAAACCATGAAAAAAGAAATAGAACCGGCGTCAGCAGAACCGGCGTCAGCAGAACCGGCGTCAGCAGAACCGGCGTCAGCAGAACCGGCGTCAGCAGAACCGGCGTCAGCATCCAGAGATATCTTTGGTCTTGTTCTTCCGTTGGAAGCGAGTGTCAGCTGGGTCAAAGCCCCTCTCCCGCGCCCCGAAAACGGCCCAGTCCGGAGTCCTGGCCATGTAGTCCTCGGCAGAGAAGGTTCTGCTGCCCTTGCTCTCTTCGAAGAGCTGGATCAGCTCCTGGAACCGGTCGTAGTCGATCCAAGTCCACCACTCTCCATCCACTTTGAACTGCAGGAGCAAACGAGGGACAGAGAGAACAGTAAGAGCATGAGGCTGATGACCACGCGCACCGGAGACAGAGGATGTTTCAGTGCGTCTCGGACGCAAGGCTGCCGTCTCCAGCCCAGAGCCATTTATACAGCGTGCTGCAAGGGGGCAAATGAGACGGCGTGTGGCCTCCGGCCTTGTGCAAGCAAAGAGAATGAAAGGACCCCCCTCAGGCCACTCTACTGCCCAGACACCCAGACCCCTACCCCCCATCACTCCCTAAGGTAACAAACAGCTTGCACTACTCTCTGGGGCCAGGGACTGAAGACAACGCCATCGCGGGCTGACAGACGAGAGGCGTGCACACACACACACACACACACACTCAACCTCACCAGAAGACACACCACCACCACAACATGATTCAGTCTAATTCAATTGAATCCATTCGAAACAAACATCAAACGCCGTACGTGAATCCAGTCTGTGGGGCCTGAAGTACTTGAATGGCTCATTGCTCCTGGTCTTTTATATCAAAGGGTTCTTACTGGCGTGTCGACAACCACGTCCTCACACGGCTATGCCCATATCAGCCATACTAAAGGTCTGAGGGAGAGAAGTATCCACAGTTTCATTTGGCTGGCTTTCCGACACACTTCATCCATTTTCATCAGTGGCGGTGAGAAGCCAGTCAGAAGCGGCGCTCGCCTTGATTGCCTTTGACTGTGCGGATGTGGAGAGACACGGCAATTTGTCCTCAGCTGGGTTGTCCAATCAGCTGCCACCACCCCCACCCCGCTCTCAAAAAGCACGCTCTCTATTCTGGCAATAAAATCACCTCCCCTGGAACAATCATCAACCCCCTCCAGTTAATGTACAACAGCTGCCACACGCCCCTCACCTTCACAGATATAAAGGCCACCGGCGCTTTGACAAGCCTCAATTACACTACCCCCCCCCCCCCGACACTCCCGATGGGGGCCCAGGGACGCGGTCCTGTACCGCCCCGTCCTCCGGGTTGGGCCACACTCCTCCACGCGCTTCGGCCTCGGTCCTGCTAACGAGCTGGAACGGCAGTTTGGCGCCGCGGTGACGGAACAGCGGCGACCCGCGGCGCCACCAGTCAATCAGAGCCCCAGGAACGTGGAGAGGAACAGGGAGAGTTCAGAAGTAAGCAATGCAGCCGTTTTTGCCAATGAAGCATTACCTACACCTTGTGATTACTATAGGGGGGGAATTAGGCCGTTTCAATGGCAGCGTGCTACTCGTTAGGTGTGCTTGTAGCTGTCAGTGTCATGGTAGAAACGACTACGCTTTTCATTCGCTTTCTTAAATAAATTGGGACTCACCAATTGTGGCAATGGTGATCACATGATCTGAACAAATCCCACTACCACACACGGGAAAGGTGAGGAAGTGCTAGCCTCCTCCAATCCTAGTCGCCTTTGAGCCGCCCGTCTCTTTCACACTGCAGGCATCACGGCTCCCACGAGGAGGGGAGGCACAACCTTCTCAGCGGCACCCGGGAATCCTACAGGAGAAGCAGGCAGATGCCCCACCGATCTCCACCAACTCCAGCCTGGAGCGGGCTCCGCTAACAACGCTCTCCTGGCCACAATAGGCGAAACGATATCAACGCTATGGATTACCGTGCGCCTCGGTGAGCCCCTCCACTGACTGAGCCCCCCCCAGAGCCCAAAATGAAAAGCTCAGTCACCGTTTCTCACACCCACAGTGCGATATGGCCCTCCACTCGCCAGAACAAAACGTGCTCTAGAAGGGCGCCGAGCGCCATTTCTTTAGCTGAAAAAAATGTAATAAAAGGAGCTCGCACAAAGGAAATAATGAAGAGAATGTAAACCCTTGATCAACCGAAGGTGACACAACACAGACACCCTTTAAATAACCAAAGCAAGCGTAAACAGAAGAGTAAATAGAGCCATATCTTTCACTGGCACAGTATTTACGCACTCTCGTTTTGCGATGAATAACTGAACGGCGTAGCAGAGAGCACCGATCATCTTGGGCTTGCTCGTTAAATCCCTCACTTCATTTAAAAGCGTTAAAAAGGGCAAAATCCTCAGCCCTCGTTTGCCTCCATTTTATACAGCTGGGATATCAGGGCTTTGAACCAAAGTACATCAGAGAACCTGTACACCCCTCAAACTCCATGCGAGTTACCAGTAACCCTTTTAATACACTTGTGTGGGGGACACTAAAGCAAAATTAATTTCATTTTAAAATAAAACAAATTAACTGGCAGGTCCACCTCATGGAGAGAAGTAAATTCATATTAGAAAAAACAAGGCACAAACACCAAGGCACAAAGAAAGTTAATCATCTGAAATATTGACTACGGTCAGCCCCCAGTTTGTGTGGAGACATCTGAACAATGGGTCTTCTGAGCACAGTTATGTGTCTGGGCTACACCAGACAGGAACAGACAGCAGGCATTCAGGAGTCAAAGGAGGACCCTTTGAGAGGTCAGAGGCCAGCATCATTTCACGGCTTCCCAGAATTCATTACTGCCTCCTTGCAAATACACAAAAGAAAGGAAAGGCTTACTACGGCCTTATCTACTATCCTTATCGCCGAGGCACATTCCTCCACATTTGGTTTAATTACAGCCAACACAACTCGGGTCCCTAAAGGTGAAGGCACTTCAGGTCTCACCGTGTCTAGGCTACTCAGTCTTGCAAGTGTAATTAGAACCCGAGAGGCCTTGGTTCCCCCAGGATTCGGGGGGGGGGGGGGGGTTTATAAGCAAATAAGATTCCGATACCGATACCAA
>JAOVYW010044543.1:0-25580 GCA_025775045.1 Hiodon tergisus
ATTGAACTAAAGTCTGTAATGTAACAAAATAGGTAAAAAGCCAAGGGGGGTGAATACTTTTGCAAGGCACTGTACATTGATTTTTTTCGTTTTTTATTTTTAGAAAATTTTCAAAGAATTCAAACAAACTTCTTTCACGTTGTCATTATGGGGTATTGTTTGTAGAATTTTGAGGAAAATAATTGATTTAATACATTTTGGAAAAAGGCTGTAACGTAACAAAATGTGGACAAACTGAAGCGCTGTGAATACTTTCCGGATGCACTGTATATTGTATTTCAACATTGGCCTAGAGTGCCTAGATGTCATGTTTATGGTTAGTAAGATAACCTTTAATAAAAATAAGTGATTATTCTCAGTAATATAGTATAGTAAAATAGTGTGATTGAGTTACGTGGCATGTCTTGTATAATACGAGCTAGCACAGATAGACGTTACTAAAAAGGGGCAGCCCATCAGATGAGCTCTGTCTCCCTTGGGCTTTCAGGAGGAGATGGCGGAGCTGAAAGCCCAGCTATATCTGCTGGAGAAGGAGAAGAAGGCACTGGAGCTGAAGCTGAGCACACGGGAAGCCCAGGAGCAGGCCTACCTGGTGCATATTGAGCACCTCAAGTCTGAGGTGGAAGAGCATCAGGAGCAGCGCAGGAGGTCACTCAGCTCAACAAGCAGCAGCACCGGGGGCAAGGTACCCAAGTCATGGGACCTGAGAAAGGGTTTGGTGGGCTTTACCCAAAATCCAGTGCGCGTATCGTGTTTTCCGACTTTAAGCATTTTCTGCACAGTGATTGCTAATGAATGACTAGCACCACTAAATCTTTCCTTTTCCCTATCGTTGCCGGAGAGCCGTCTGAGTTATGCTGGCTAAAGCACTCATAAGCGGTCCAGTCTGATCAATTGCTGTTTTATGAATGTTCTTTGTGGGAAAACAACCTTTAATTATGGAAAAATATTTTTCCCTTTCTCAAACACTAAAAAGCAACCATCACTAGTCTTGCAAGTGTGCCTGAGGTTGTGCGTCATAAAATTCTACAAAGCCACGTAAAGTCAAGTGTCCATTCCACAACACTTTCTATTCGTAACCTACTTTGTCTTGCTGTACTGTTTTCAATAGAAGTACCTTGTTTGCGTGTGGTCGTGGATTTTTGTGAGATAATTATCTTGTTACTGTATATATAATACTTTATAAACCTTTTGCGGTCTTTAGTGTCTGCGACTCGCATAGTCGTCGTTCCCAGGGTCTGACAAGCGATTTCTACCTTCATTTTCATGGCTAATTTAACTTCTTTAAAACTTTAATTTACTGTATGTAGCGGTTGCTGTTGCAGAAACGTCGGCTGTCGTCTTTGCTTTCCAGAGAGAAGCTGGAATTCAGTAGTTTCAGCTGTATCACTGTTCTGATTACTGTGATCCTGCAATTCTTGCAAGACCTGCTAGAAGAGGGCACAACACTTTACTTTCAGACTTTTTGGCTGGACCGTATGTCCAAGGGGGCCTGCCGACTGAGGTCACTGAGAAAGAACATTGTTCTTCAGGGGAGGTTGAATATCGTGTTGCAATTTTTAATTAACCCTTCCTTCAAGCCCATGCCCTCGACTTCTTCATTAATGGCTTGATTTAACCCTTTTGATGCATACAGTCACACCAGGGGAAATGTGATGCAAAAAGGGGGAAATCACAACCAAGTTAAATTTAACAAAACAGTATTTATTCAAACCAGGCAATTGCACATTTAGGTTTTTAACAGCTGTTAAATGAAATTGAATAATGACATGGTGTAGGACTACATACTGTAGCCTAGTTCTACAGAGCTCAAGCTCAACCAAGACCCTTAACAGAGCTCAATGCAACAAAAGTGCATTCAACAAGAACATTCCTGCTACATTTTGCGGCAATGGTTTTGCTGCATATTTTGCAGATAACTGTTTGTTCTTTGCGATATCCAAACCACTGCCAGACGATGGATCCAGTGCTATTTCTTTTCAGAACAATTTGTCCGCCTCCATATTCTATTACCGTTTCTGAACTCGACAATCGTTTTGTTGCTTCGCTTCTTTCGCTCTCTCTAGGCTCTTTCCCTGTTCTCTCCAGATACAAAAACACACATCTCACGACTCTCACCTATATACGTCACACACACTCCTCCAGGAGAGTGGTCTGGATGGGTGAGCAAGTGTGTGTGACGTATGTATGTATGCGAGTTTTTTTTTTTTCTTTTTGTGTCTGTGAGAGGGAGAGAAGTGGAGTGCAAAAAGCGAGTTGCATGCCGATTCTTGACAAAAAAATTCTTGACAATTTCTACTCGATGTTCGCGAAATAGTAATTTACAACATCGTGAGCAGAACAAGCCGCGATACATTGAGTATATTTGATATATCGCCCACCCCTACATCTCTCCATGTGAAATCTGCAGAACTATAGGCCTATCTGTCCCCTACCTTTCCAGTCTGGCGGAGAGCATCTCCTCTACATGTCCAGTGAGAGCACTAGTGTACTACGTGGAGAGAACGGAGGGCTCAGCCAGTCAGAACGGTTTTCTGTCTGCTACTGATCCCAGTTGCCGGGCCAGGCCCTGTCCAAACAGATACTGTTCCGGTGGCTTGCTGAGACAGTGAAGATGAAGGTGTACCAGTCTAGCAAGTGCTTTCGCCTAAAGCCATTCCACAGGAGGTGAATTTCCAGGATGCATCAGTTGCTGACATCTGCAATGTGGCAGTCTGGGCAACTCCACACGTGTTCACCAGATTCTAGCCTCACGCCGTGAGTGGGGAAAAAACTTGATGCCTGAATGGAAAAATTTGACGCAAAGGAATGATGAGAGGGGTGTTACTGTACATTCTGGCATATTTAAGCTCTGTGTATTTTGTCTCCCGTTCACATGGTCACCAGTCACAACTGAACCCAGGAGAAGTGTTTTGTCCCAGATATTTTTCTGGCATTGCTTTTCTCCCAAATGTGTTTATTAAAAATATCTACAAAGGTATTTCCAATGCTTCACTATGCACTCTCGAGTTCTGCAACAAGACAAGGTGTTTGGATTAAAAACCGTTGAGCCCTCTCTACAGAATTCTAATACGAGTGTTGACAGGCTCACGAGGTATTGATCCTGATGGGTGCACGTCTTTCACAAGGGTAATTGCAACATGTGAGTTATAATGAAGAATCCAGTTTGGTTCCAGTTTGTCAGTGACCAGAATTAGCATCAAACATTGAGAAAAATACAATACCAATTCCAGTAGATTAGTGTCACAGAGCAATTTTTAAAAATCATTTCTTAGAGACGCTTTCACTTAGTGTTTCATTAGATTTCAAGTGGTTGGTGAAACCATACCATTAGTCGCACAATAATACGAATCTCAAGGTATCTCAGAATTAGAGGGACCTGTATACATTTATTAGGAATGCATAAAGAAGTCCCATCACCAATTCAGCATGCATCTCTTGCCTTTGCTAAAAGCTAATCTCATTTGGTGCATGTCTGTGGATAATTTTGTTGCGATTGCACCGATAATCATGGTCCCTATGGAATCGTGGTCCCTGTGGGCACCCCTTTGGATAATTTGTTGCGTAAAAACAGGCTGTGTGGGCTATAAACCCCTCCCCCGCCCTCCTAGCCAAAGGTATTTAATTTATAATCCCTATAACCGTACATGTAGTCGTATCTCTGGCAATGAGCCAACTTCAGTGGGACCACCTCCTCCCGCACAGACAGCGTTTGATCATTACATTTTGTCATGATTGATTTTACAATCTATTCGTCAATGCAGAGCGATGCTGGTGTCGTTCAGGAAGGATTTCCTAGTGTGTTCACCAAGCTCAGCAAGGGCACAGGATGGTAATGAAGATGTTTCATAATGAGCCAAATATTGTCTGAGTCAGTACTTTAGAGTATAGTATGTATATTTACAGTACTGTGCAAAAGTCTTTGGCACCCTAGCCTTTTTGCAGAAATGTAGACTTTCATGTTTATTTTTTGTCTTCTGCATTAGTGTGTCAGTAGGAAAAAGTCATTTTTAGATTTTTTCTGAAAGAACAAGATGTTCTGCAACAGATGGTATGGGCTCCCTTATCTCAACATCACCGAGACTGTTTGGGATTACCTGGACAGACAAAAATAAGTGAAACAAAGTCTGTTGAAGAACTGTGGAAAGTTCTCCTAGATGCTCTCCAAGATCTACCTGCCGATTGTCTGATAAAACTGCTCGGCGGTTTACCTAAGACAATTGAAGCAATTAAGTCAAGATGGTCACAACAAATATTGAATTTATTTTAAAATTGTTTTAACTTCAGTTTTAACTGCCCTTTTTTTTTAGATTTAGAAATGTGCCTAAGACTATTGTAGAGTACTGTATACTAATTTTTATGTACATTTATCTGATAGGAATCAATCCTGATTATCCACAGGTCTGAATCCAATAGCAAAATATATAAATAGCATAGTGCCCCCTTGTGGAAAATACACCTTTTTGTAAAATATTACCTATTTGCACTATTCATTTGTAACTATTTTTGCACCACACTGACTGGGTGTATATTCTTTTGCAGAAGCCAGGGGTCACATTTGTTGGCACTTGCTTCGCTGATCCTTGCTTATTCTATTCTCACTCTCTTTGTGTTCTGCTGTTTAATTTTGAGATTTTGAGAATCAGTACTTAATTTTTTTGTCTTCTCCAGGACTGTGTAGAGGGGGGCTCACCTGCTGTCACACGAGCTGACCTGAGAACGCTCAACGATGGTGACCTGGCCTTGGAGCTGACCAATGCACTGAGACGGTCAGTGCTGCCACCCTTTGCACTCATATTTTCTGTGGCTTGGGGCAATTTATGGCTGAAAAGAACAGGACCCCTGCTGCGGAAGGGCCAATGACGTTCATTCCGTTCACACGCCTCCAAAAACCAGGGGATACAGAGGTGAAACCAGGGGAACAAAGATGATTTTGCTTGTTTCTCTGTACGAGGGTCAGTATGTTAGTGGTTTCTCATTCTCTCAGGGAGAAGAAACTGAAAAGTCGAGTTCAGGAGTTGGTGGCTGCCCTGGAGAGACTGACCAAGAGCAGTGAGGTCCGGCACCAGCAGTCTGCCGAGTTTGTCAACGACCTGAAACGAGCCAACAGGTAGCAGGCTCAACAGTGACTGACAGTACAAACCTGCTTTACTTGTTTTTATAGCTCAGATAGTCTGTCATCTTGGTGAGAATCTCACCTAGACAAAAAAGGGCAGTAGATTACAGTAGTATATCACTGAATTCATGACAGTGTGGCTCACCTCACCGCTTGCGGTGGAAGACACACACTTGCCTTCAGAAATAGCACAGCACACTTACCTTTATTTCTATAATAATTTGATTACATTTTATTGTGTTTTCTGGTCTTACAAGTGGCTTTGTAAGCCAGGGTAATTTATGTGCCATTCTTTTCAGCAGAACAATTAGCTGAGTGCATTGACAAATTTCAAGTACACATACATTTTAGAGATGCCTAGCTCTTCTTCGGGGATGAAATTCTGATCCTTTAGGGCTGCACTGACTGCTTTCGTTATATCTCAGGTGTTAAATCTTCAGACCTTCAGATCAGCATTTATTCTAAATCTACGTGCACCACCCAAACCATTTATTTTTTCTCTTAGTATCTCGAGTGTCAGAGATGTGAGAAAGAGGCTTGGTCCTGGTGTCGTATCTTATAGCCTTGAACATCTTTTCCCCCGCGGCAGCAACCTGGTGGCAGCCTATGAGAAGGCCAAGAAGAAGCACCAGAACAAGCTGAAGAAGCTGGAGTCTCAGATGATGGCCATGGTGGAGCGGCATGAGACACAGGTGCGCATGCTGAAACAGCGCATAGCCCTGCTGGAAGAGGAGAATTCGCGGCCCCACACCAACGAGACTTCACTTTGAGCACGGGGCGGGGTGGGGGGGGATGAGCAGCCGCCTCGCACCTGTCCCGAGCCAGACCTCCACAGCTCGCGGGACCACCGTAAGAGTGGAGGTGGACTCCACCACCCAGTCGCTTGTCATGAGAGGTGCCCTCAGTTTGGCAATGCACCTTTTCGGTTGCAGACTTTACGCTGCATGGCTGAGTTCCAGCACAGACAACTGCGATGGGGCACTCAAGGGGGCCACATACTCCCGCTTCTCCAGCCATGTCAGCTGTGTAGATCCCGTCAGTCCTCCAAGGCACATACGCACACAACAAGGCTGTTCAACGTTACGTTTGCAAAGGTAGAAGAACCACTGTTGCACATACACACGATGTTTTAGAGACCGCTGCCAATTTTTTGATGGAGACAAATATTGCTTTTATTATCTCTTTTGGCTCCATGAGTAACTTATTTTTTATTTCTTGGACAGCACTACCAGATTAATTGACCTTAAGTACTTTAATCATTTAATTATCAGATCCCACTTTTTCCATCAGTAGAATATAAATTTTTTTTTTACTGAAATATTCTTAAACATGTTTATTTTAATTCAAATAACTTTTTAGGTCTGCCAATCAATACCATATGTTTCCTCTAATGCCAATGTTTTGTCTGCAGTGCTTCTCTATACTTTTCATACTGATGGATGAAGTGAATCCACTGTGGTTATTGTAGTAACTAATTTTAAGAATAGTTTTTCATATATGGTGCCTAACTGACCTTAAGGGACCTTTTTCCATACCTCACAGTATTTTTATATGCAAGTATTTTCTTTTCCTATTGCAGTGGAGGGTGTGGGGATAATGACAAACCCTATTAACAGCAATGAATAGAAAACTCCATAACTCCTAGCCATGAAAGGATGGGCATTTTAATGAGCACCAGCTCAACGTAATGTGGATGCGGCATCATGTCCGGCCGACAAGTGCCGTAGCGTGTTGCTTTTCGGTGGGAGCTCTTAGATGTTTTGATGCTTGTTATAGTTAATGAGTCGTCATTCTTTCATTTGATGTTGGATGTTTTTGCCCAGTTTTCCTGCGATAACCACTGTCTGGGAGGTAGATATTGAAGACAGAGTAACAGTTTCTGTATGAACTGTATTAATTTTCTAACCAAAAAAACCTAACTACAGAAACCTGAGTGTTCAAGTACCTCATATCTTTCAAACCAAATGTGATGGACCAAAACACACAAAAATGCAATTCAAATATAGCGTTTTACATACCAAGTTACAAAGTTATTGAATATAATATTAGTAAATCTAAATACAAATGTTGATTTAAAAAAAAAAAATTTTTTTACAAAAGCTTTTTTGCAAATATGTAAATAAAGACCTTTAGATAGGATAGTCAATTGGTATTTAAAACAAAATTTTAGAAATGCATTTAACAGAAAAAACAAAACAATGGATATCAAGTTAAATTATCAATAAAATGAGATAGAAAATGTTACAAAACTTGGAAGCCTTTAAATCCCCCAAAATTCATGGTCTCTCTCTTCTTATATCTTATTAAAATAACTATTTTATATTTACTGCGTAAACTTGCCTAACTATGGAGAATCCTAACATTTGTGTTTTAAATGTAAGGAAATGAGTGCTGGATAGGTTTGCCATTTAGAAAAATATGAATAGCATAACGATTAGAAGTATCACTCATGTGGTCTGTTGCAGCAGCAGGATTTTTTTATTATTGGGATATATCCATAATAAATGTTGTAGCCAGCTTTATACATCAGATCTGCATACCTGTTTTATTGAGTTACTTTCCTTTCTTACATAATGAAAGTTCTTTAACAAATGCCTTTTGCAATTCCACTTTTAAATGAAACCTTGTCTTAAAATGCAGTTGCACTCAGATGTTGCATGTTTTTTTGTTAGTTTTTTTAAAACAGATATGCAGTGGGCCTGGTGTCTTTGTATAGTTTGCAGATTTTTTTGTTCATTAGTGCTACTCTACAGTTTGCAGTAAGTTGCTGACTGATGGAAGTTTTCTGTCACACAGTTATGGAATCAGTTCAGTCAGACATGGAGCATAAAATGTCATTCTAGAGAGTTTAAGAAAGACCGAGCTATCATTCAACCGCAGCTATTGTGAAGGCTATTTTACTGAAACTATGTGTCTGGTCATGAACATGCAGTAAAATCATGTGTTATAATAAACATTTAAATCTATACAGTCTTGGAAACCACAATATTGTTAGTTTGATAGTAAGTTAAATACCACAATTGTTTATACTAAAGTTCCTAGAACTTTGGTGCCAAATTGCTTCTATTTGCAAATATTGACATGGGCTACGGAAGGCAGGATTAATCAGCCGATGCAGAATTGACTTCCACGAACAGGGTCGGAATTCCATCCATAGGGATTCATCCCTCTCATTAGGGTGCTATAATGAGGTAGCTGAACAAAGTGTTGAAGCAGCTTCATCACCCGCAATACTTTCAAGCATTGAAACCCCCCCTTTGGCACACCTCAGAGGAGCCGTGTTTAATGATAATTGTACGCGTTTAGCTAAGATGTGTTTAGCTCGCGAATGGTTCCAGGGCTTACGTCCTGCTGAGAATTCAGACAGTGAATTTGAACATGTGTCAAGTGCTGCTTTAGTTTTTGTTTCTCCTTTTCTATGAACTTTTCATGAAAAAGACACATGAGGGTCGTTATTTACCAAATTTGCACAGATGTTTCAGTACCAAATCTTTGCAATCATTTTTGATCTCGATACAGAATGTATTTGTTTCTATAATTAAACTGATTCAAACATTAATGGACTGAAAAGTGTATATTTTTTAAGAATGGCTGCTGACTCACAAATAAACATGCTTAGTAACTAGGATCAAACTGTTCAAATTTTTAATTAACTATTACTGTTACCGATCCAATCCTCCAGGAGGCTTTGTCACTTTAATTAGCCACCAACTTGGATACTGATACTGAGTTATGAATTAATCGGCTCAATTAGGGCAGTTATTAATTGGGTTCATTAATTAAGAGTCCTTAAATGCTTAACTGGACACAGGATTGGGGAGCCCGGCTCTAGGTTACAATCTATGGGATTACTGCCACAAATTCTGCTTCCACGTTCTTAGTGTCATCAACACCAGTGATACATGGTGGCCAGCTCCAGTCATTCAGGGCCACAGGCTTACTTTTTACAGGGTTACTTTTTGTGCGACTGATTTTAACCAAAAGGTTTAACAATAACCCTTTGTAGCACAATTCAGTACCCTAAATTACTTAATTGGTCCAATTATGTAATTTAGGGCAAAGTTGGAACAAAAGCCAGGAGGGACACTGGCCCTCCAGGACCAGAATTGCCCACCCCTTTCCTAGATCTGCAAGGGGAGAAGTGAGAAAATGTTCAGTGTCATTAGCATAACAGTAATACGAAAACCCATAAGCAGAAATTACTTTGCCTAGAGATTTCATGTACAAAGATCGGAACTATTATTTCAGTTGACGCACTTGACGGGAAATGTAGCTGTTAATATACCATATGCATATATTAAGGTGATTACTCGAATACCAAAAAGATCGCTGAGTATTAAAATAATCGCCACGACTCGAGTAACTCGATTAATTATCCCAGCTCTAGCCACTGCCCCTGCCATTAGGACGAGGTGAGTGCGAGAAAGAGTAGGCTCTGGAGAGTGCTGTCTGGAGTGACCCATGTCAAGGGGACAGGAGAGATGCATAGGCTGTGATGAAATCAGCCTTCTTGACCGTTGATGAGATTGTTGGGATGCAATGCTACGGGCGGGGACACTAGTGCAGATCTATCCCAGCAGTGACAGTGTGTTGGTTTTCTGTTGGAGGTGGGAGAACAGTAACGGGGAGGAGGACGCACATTGTTAGGGGAACTGGGGGGGAGAGGTGGCCGGTAGTTAAGTCAGTTAAGTCAGTATGGCCTGGTTGCTTTCCTTCCTCTGTTCTTCCTCAAGGGACTCCTGCAGATGGACTCCAAGGTTGTCTTTGTCTTAATCTACATGAACTGTCTTGAAAGATGATATACATTTTTATGGGTATTCAAAGAAATTAGAACGATCTCCTAGTAGCATATATAAAACAAGATATAAAGTATGTTTTTGATTTAAATTCTCTTAAATTAATCTTTTGTCCACTAGATGTCATCTTTGAAAATAATCTGACTACAGATGGCTTTGGACGAAAGCCTCTCAACTGTCATCTGAAATCTAGTGGGTAAACACAAAAACTACAACATACATAAAATCTGAACAGAGATTTTATGTATGTTGTAGTTTTGGTGTTTACACACTAGATTTCGCCCATACTCAATGTTCCCCTTATTAGTTACAGGTGTTATTGTTAATCAGTCAGTTTGCCCAGCACTCCCCTTCATAACCCAGTCTTGTTTTGTCAGTCGTTGCCGGATTTTCTTCTGTGTTATGCCAAGCATATCAAGCGTTAGTCCTTGTACGGGAGTTATTCTCTAAACCGTAGCCATTTTGCTGTCTCGTTTATTCGTATTACTCGTGTTTGTACTTCTGCAATATTCTGGTTGTTTGTTCGTAAAGTAAACCTGAGTTCTCCACATCCTTCTGTCTCTACATCTCTGTGTCTTCACCTGGGTTCAAACCTACTGTGATACTCAACACAATTTTCAAACAATCTGTGAGGACAGCGGTTTCTGTGGAACGCTTGTATTCCGCTATCTCTTAATAGATGTAACATTAACATACATGTAAAGTATGGGGTACACATGGGGTACTTCTAATTATAATTAATAATCATAATCTGGGGACATGTATATAATTAATGGAACATTTGGAGTTGAGCCCGACATTTCTTAAATGTTCTTTATTAAATATATATTTAACTCAATTGACATTCTATGGATACATTGGGTAAGTGATCGGTAGACATTTATCGCATTTATAGTCGGTGTGCCCTTACGTAACCAAGTGAATTTTTGTAGTACACAAAATATAACGCCATACCCACAATTTAAGGGGCGATGATTTTTAATTACTAATTAACTTCGAAGACTAATTTCTTTCTAGTTAAAACAACTTTATTATTTGATCTTTCCAGATTATTTTCCTCGCCTCTCGTTTCTTCTTGAAAATCATCCTGAATAAACTGCGCAGGCTGTTCTTTGACTTTTTAACAATTGAATTCTTATCTATCATCAGGTCATTTTGCGCGATTAATTTAGACAAGATTTGTCGCTAGAAAAAAGTTAAGTTATAAAAGTTATATATAAAATATATTAGAAAGAATTAATTAAGCACCGCTTATTATGGAAACAAAGATCATTAAACATTTTGCAAGCCTTAAATAAAAAGCTGAACAGGATAATTTTTTTTTTTTTTAAGATACAATTTTAACCAGCAAGTTTTCATAATTTTAATTATTGGGCTCGTTCGTCTGTATTTCAATCATGTCCAAAGCCAACGAAAATGACTACTTACTAGTTGCGTTAACGGGAGGCAAAGGGTTAACTCGATTCTTGTGGAAACTGTGCAGTTAGAGAGCTATTCGACTACACCTCGCTCCACTCAGTAGAAACTGTGAATGTCGTGTGTTGGTTGTGATTGCAAAACAGCTGACGTTTCATCTAAGTATATAACAAAACGGCGTTGTTCGAATTTGAGTTGGTTGCTTTGATTTAATTTGCGAAACAATTAGAATCGATTTTAAAGTCCACACCTATAGTGTTAGCTATTGCAGTTATGCTATAATAGCTAAAAAATAATATTTTACTGGTGTTTTACGATCAGTTATTAAAACCATGGAGTTACTCCAACAAGACCTGGCAGCTTTATCTGAGCTAGATGAGAAAAGTTTGTTGGAATCCCTAAGCCAACGATTCAAGCAGAATCATATTTATGTAAGTATGGTTATCTTCTTGAGCTCTATGGGAGTAGCTTGCTAGCTATCGTATATATTGAAAGTTGCAATATCAGTATTTAATTCGGTATTGTGTGAGAAATATAATAATATATATATATAATATATATATATATATATATTTAACTGTCGGTAATTGTTTATAGTCTATACACGGACTACGACTTTAACCGTGTAATTTGTGGATGCCATGATACAATTTTGAAAGAGGTCTGACCGGTTCCTGGATTGCTGGTTTTGCTTTGTTTCACAATTAGTCACGTTAGCACTTTCATTGGAAGACATTTTTTTTACTTGTATGCTCGTCTCTCAATTAACTAGCTTTTAAACGGCATGTTGGTCACTATTTCTTTGAATTCCCTCACTGTGCATGCTTGTGCTACCCAGGAATGCCCTGCCGATCAAAACTTTGCAGCCAATAGGTTTCAACACGTCTCAATTGCAAGTTGTTAAATCAACTCCTGGGCACCATACTTTTAGGTGTGACGGAAACAATCAGATATTTGATGGATATAATTGTCTCTTATGCTCACTAATATCCGCCGATTTCTGACGAAATAAATCTGATTACCCCATTAAAATCTTTTGAAGGTATAATTTTAAAGGGTAACAAGTCACCTTAATGTAGAATTGTAATGATTTGACAACTGTCATTTGGCTTGTTAAACTCCGAAAGCTTTAATATCGTCGAATCATGTCTAAACCCGTTCAGGCCCTCACTATCAAGGTCTATTCCTTAAGATTAATTTTCTTAAATTAACAGGTTATGTGCTGTATGTTGTGTGTGAGGCCTGGTGTGTGGGTGCCCATATGATCAAAATACAATTTACAATGATTGAAAGATTTCTAGTTTCCCATGATGTTCACATTAAACATATCTGGGGCATAGTTATTCAATATTTATAGACGTTCTCTCACCAGAAAAAACTGAGACCAAATTACTTTTACTCAGATTATTGTATGTATATCAAGTCTACATTAGTTTCAGTTGTTACAATGTTCTTATGAAGATAAGTTTAAATATATATAATTATCTTTATTGAAAACAAACCAATGATTTTATTCTGTGTGCGCCCCCCCCCAGCAGTCAAATTGTCCACTATACTAATGTAAACCCCATTGACAAATGATCTTAAATTATGGCAATAATTGAATTTGACCTCAGCACTACTAGTTGTTTGGCTAGCATCTGTTCTCTGTCTGAGCTGTTGAATTGCACGTAATGCATTCCCGCATTCTTCTAAACGTATTGCTTGACTGGCAGGTGTTTTTATTGTGCAACTTTGATAACTAGTATTTCATGTACAAATGAGGGTAGCCAGTTGATTTGTGTAATTGCCAGCCCGGTTTTTTAAATTTTAAAGAGCCTGTTACATTGTGTCTGTACTTGCTGTCTGTTGCAGACATATATTGGCGACATCCTGGTTGCCATGAATCCTTTTAAATACCTCCCACTATACGAAAAAGTGGTAAGTTTTTGCCCCAATGTCTGCTGTAGAGTTGGGACATTTATATAAAATGCTATTTCACCCTTTTTACTTTACTTTGTTGGTCTTGTTAGTTTAAGTAGTAATCTGTGATTTTCAAACTCTTTTGATTTTCAAATTATCCTTGTTAGTCATTTTAAAATGGCTCCAACATGGTCATTAAGTGAAAATACAAAACCAAAGATGTGCTATGGCAGCGTGACATGATTGAGTCCATGAACCAATACAAATTTTTTTTTTAAAAACAAAACTGTATCCTTTGTGACATGCCACACCATGTCAGGAGGGATCAGATCGAGGGACCTGGACAAAAAAAAAAACATCTGCACTTGTTCTTTAACAGAAACTCCAGAAGTCAATGGGAACTCTCTTGCCTTTATGTGGCGCTTTAAACAAAAAATATTGCAACCCTCATCTATGTCATCTACAAGAGATTTGTAAAAAAAGAAAGAAGTAGAAGGCTCATCCCACACCCATTTTTTGTCAGTTAGTTAATTAGTTTTGTTTTTGTCATTAATTCTTGATTTGCATCACAGTCATTGTCTGAATTAAGTACAGATGAGCTTAATTCAGATTTGCTTTCAGATTTTCTGTTTTGATTTGTAAGACTGTTTATAGTTAAAAACTTTTAAGCGTGATTTTCTGTACATTATTTCCATTGGAATGTGTCTGATTTTTTTTTTTTTTTAATGTTATTGATTAATGTATACCCCAATTGTCTTCAGGCATCAGAAAGGTATAAAGGCCATGAGAAGAGCTCTCTCCCTCCCCACATCTTTGCTGTGGCGGACCGAGCATACCAGTCCATGTTGGGGCGTCTGGCCACAGGACCCAGGAACCAGTGCATTGTCATTAGGTGGGTATACCCGATAACAGTTCTCATAATCTTATTTGGTTTCTGATTCTTTACCCCCTCAGAGTTTCTTTTGCCCCATGACCTTGGACCATCCTTACTCTTAAAGGTCAGATTCCTCATGCATGCATCCTCTTTTTGTGTGATTCGGACCCTCTTGTGTTCATCCCTTCTTTCTGACGTCTTCTCCGCCTGTCTCGGGTTCAGACCTCCCTGATCAATCTCTATGGTTTGAAACTCCATCACACGCTTCCTGGAAGTCTTAGCCTCACACTTTCTGTGTTGTGTTCTGTTATGGGGTATTGCTTCTGACTTTCTTATTTCTAACATTGTAGAGGTAAAGCTTCAATTACATATGACCTTTTGCAACAAGGCTTTGAAATGCATTGCGCCTTTCATTATCTTATACCCTACCATTATCCAGGGTGGTTTCGGAGTGCAATCGATAAAGAATATGTTTGACCGTGACAATTTTGTGCAAATAGCGTTTCTTTTATACTGTCATTTCATTGTGATAACCATTGTTCAATGAATACAATTGGAAAAAGGACTTTTCCTCTTTTTGTACTTGTTCACCTGAATGCTTAATAGTAATTTTTTTTTTATTCTTTGAAATCGCCAATCAATGTATTTAATCCACAATTTGAAACTATTGTGTTAATGCATTTTGTTTTGAAAACTGCCACCACTCATCTGAAAGGGGAGGAAGTACTAGTTTCCACCAATCCTAGTCACCTTTGAGCCACCCTCCTCATACACACTGCATGCTAAACAGTCCCCAGTAAATGTTCAGTGCCATTTGGAGTAGAAGCATATCCCTCAATGAGCAATGAGCCGAGAAGCACTGCCTATTTTATCAGCTCAGGATGCCAATCATGCTGTCCTGGTGAAAATCAGCTCATGACATGAGCTGGATTCGTACGTGCGACAAGTGAGCGCCTTTACTGATTTAGTTATGGGAGGCCTCATTTTAATATTCCAAACAAACTCCATATCTACAAACAAGAAGAATATTTTTCAGGATTCCTTCCTTCCTCCACCATCTGTGGTGGTGTCCAAAGTCCTTGAAGTGGAGGAAGTGATTTATGCAGTTTCTAATGGTGTGTCTAACATCTGACCCTGGCATCCAATAAGGTGTCGAGTGATATGAATGCATGCACATCTTTACCAGCTAACGTAAAAACATTTTTACTATAGTAAAAGCCTGAGAGGAAACATCATTTATATATTCCTGTCAAGTTTAAATTATTTGGAACTATAAAGGAAATGCCTCATACTATTTTTAAAATAATTTCATACAAAATGAAAGCCTGCATCTCTGAACATTAAAATACCGGTGTCATATATGCATTATTCAAAGTTTAATGTTTTTGTTTTTATTTTTATTTAATCAGAACTTGTGCATATAAAGTGATTTTTGGTCACTGTGAACATAGAAGTGATGACTGTCCCACCCAATGGGTTTAATTTTTCAGCTCCCAGTGTTGCACACTCATTACATCCCAGGGGATGCTTATAACTTAGAAAAGTTTGTGGAGGCAGTCTTAGTTATACTTACGACATCATAGTCAAGTCTAATGACACTGGTCTTTTACATTTGCATTTGTGGCTCATTGATGGCATTGACCTGGCCAACACCAGCATTGCCTTCCCAGCAACCTTAGCAGCGAATAAATCACCCTGGTCACGTGGGAATAAGCAGGTCAACCGCCACGGGTTAGGGACGAGTGAGGCCGCGATAGTCTCCTGGACAACGGGGACAAAACGTAAACTGCAAACAAAATGAAGCGAGAAAAGAAAAGTGTGTAATTTAATGGCTGGTATAAATGGCACCCCTATTTTTAACTAGGACAATACATTTAGAACATATACTGTTCAGTATTACATCAGCTTTGCTTTGCCTTTTGTTGTGCACGTGTCCTGCCGATTTAGATCCAGGGTTTCTAAGCCCTGGAAAAAGACCACGTGAATGGGAATCAAGGGCTATATGGGGGGTGTCTGTAGACTAACTCGAATACATATTTGCTTTATTATCAAGATTGCATTCTTTCATTGAGAAACCAAATGTTTATCCTTTGATTTTAAAACTTCGCACAGAACAAAAAAATAGGAATGACAACCCTACTTACATCAGTGCTACAGTCACGTGACTCCCCCGTCATACTGGGGGAATTTTTTCTGACTGGTTTTATTCGCTTTCTGCGTCATGCTCTGGGGTAACACAGATAAATTCAGACGCAAGGCTTTAGTCATTAAGGAACAAAGTTGCATTAATTAAATTAACATCACTAACAATTATAGATTGAAGTGACCGACCGGCCCTAGATTCTTCCCCTGCAGTCCCTTGTTGAAAAATGCTTGTTGAAAATTGCTACCAGCACTCCCCACATTTGCAAGTCCTATCACTTATGCAAACTGTGATTTGGCTTTTTTAAAGAGTTCTCTGCCAAATGTAGATGATGTTTAAACCAAGTGGTCAGAGCTTGATAACCTTTACATTTAATTTGTAAAACAAATTTATATTCAATTTGCAGTCAGTTTCCCTTGGAAGTTTTTTTGTCAACTCTGACAACAGCAGAAGCTTTTATCCAGGGTGAGAACCTAAAATGCTACATTTCATGGTGTCAGAAATCTACTGTCAATATGTGATTGCGCCATAAGCTCAGTGAACAGTTCAGTTTGGGGTGGGGGGCTATTTTTTTAAGAAGTTTTTTGAAAATGTATTTAATTGCATTCAGTATTACTCTAAGGTTCTTTATGCATGACAAAATGGCAGCAAAATGTTTTGCTAGATTTACACAATTTGTAAATATAATATTGGGAAGTACAAAACATTATTTAGCACATGCTTATTTTGAAACCAGTATGAGTATACCTTCTATTTCTGTGTTTTTAATTCCCACCTTTTGTCTACAGTGGAGAAAGTGGAGCTGGAAAGACGGAGAGCACAAAGCTTCTGTTAAGACAGATCATGGAGCTGTCCAAGGCAAACTCACAGTTGGAACAGCAGATCCTGCAGGTGAGTGGGTGTAATAATGGGACACTTTTGTTTACTATGCTGGATTTTATGGTAGATGTATTGTCGTTATAGAAATCGATTATAAACTGTAAAATAGACTGCATATTCACCATTACACCTCCTCCGTATGGGGATCTGAGACAACAGTCACTAGTTTTCACTTGACACGGAAGCATTTGCAACTAGTGGTAAGCATAAGAAAATTTGGGCTTACTCATCTGTAGACTTGTTAGTGTTTCATCAAAATGCTAAATTGTTGAAATATTTTGGATTTTTTGTATCATTGTTCTTTTGGTGGGGGGGTGGTGGTGGTAGATATACAATTAATCACTATGTGAAATTGCGGAGGCATATCTGAATGTTTTTTGCTTTGAATAGATTAAATGTTATGATGCATTGAACCCCTCTGACTCTAGGATGCTAAAAATGGTCTGGACAAGTGTAGTAGAGGCTATAGTGCTCAAGGAATCTTTGATGTTATTTTTGATCATGCATATTTTTAAAATGTTCAGTACATTATTGACATCGTTTCTACTTTTGGGCTTAATTAGCTGGCTATTACACAGAATGAATATGTATTAAAGGGCACTCCTAACTTATCAGCTATGTAAGAGGCCTGCCTAGCTCAACTTACTGGGTGAGGAGTTGTCCACAGATGGCTGTTCCCGCTGATTCATACAATTCTGAGATGGTTATGCTGGAGTGCCTTGTTATATTAAACCCCACCTCTGCCACTCTCTCAGTGGCTTGCATGCTGGGCCTTTGTGTGTGTGCGTTTACAATCAAAAAGTGAAACGGTGCTTGCGTAATTTATTAAGCTATGAGCATAAGAAGTACTAAAAATAAAATGCAAACGGGTGCTGTCAATAGCCTCATTAAATGCTGCAATGTTTTGACACACCTTGGACATTTGAACCACCTTTCCTTACACTTGTCTGGAATGCGGGCAATGAGCTGAAAGGCTGTTTTTATTCTCTGACATATCTCTCAATGCTTCCTTTTTATAGCAGCTAATTAAGCCTTTACGATAGCTTTTCTCCTATTGACAAACATTGCCTTTCTCCTCTGGCCTTTCTTCTCGCTTTCGTTTAGTTCTCAGTTGTTTATCCTGTTGGTTGACTACCATAACAGCAACATGAGTAATAGATACCAAATAATTTGATGTTACAGAAAATGTAAACATGGTAAAATTGTGTGTGTGTGTGTACACCACCTGAGATTACATATATCTGTATCAAGTAAATTTATTTGTATGTTTTTAACCTACTATTCTGATATCTCTCCCCCCCCCCCACCCCCCAAGGTGAATCCTCTCCTGGAGGTTTTTGGTAATGCCCAGACAGTCATGAATGACAACAGCAGTCGCTTTGGGAAGTACATCCAGTTACGCTTTCTGAGTTCATCAGGTGCGTCTTTGTGTTTGGACCATACTGTCATATATTAATTTAACCCCATAAGCGGACTCTAGCGAGGAAAAGTAAACAAAAAATCCTCTATCATGTTTTTAACTGGCAAGTGGGTTTTATTTCTGCTAACTCTTGTTTTCTACCAGTGAAAGGAGCCAAAATCAACGAGTACCTCCTGGAGAAGTCCCGTGTGGTACACCAAGACGAGGGGGAGCGGAACTTCCACATATTTTACTGCATGCTGGCAGGGATCTCTCACGAAGACAAGGAGATATACGGACTGCTGGACCCCACACTGTACAGGTGACGTCACGTCACAGAGATTTTTCAACAGGAAGCCGTTTCGCTGCCAACTGTCATTTGCTCCTTAAATAAGTTACAAGTTATTGCACTGGTTGTGTGTGTGCTAAGTCTTATTGTTGTTGTTCTCTAGAGATTTGTCATGTGCTTTTTTTATTTTGTTATTTTTTGGTGTGTTTTTAGGGGGGTGGCATATGAAGGAACATGGGGTAAAATGGTATGCCGTGCAAATCTCAGTTTCAGAGTGTCTACTAAAAGAGCAAAATAATGATTTTTATTCTGTGATGGAGTGTATTAAAAGGGAAATTCCAGATGATTTTGGGGTGAAAATCAGGGTGTGTGTGTGTGTGTGTGTGTGTGTGTGTATATAATATTGCCTATACCATATTCTTTACTAGGCAATCCCATTGACCGAAGTATAGTCATAAAAAAATAAAGCTACCTGATTGAGTGTCATATAATATCAGTTAAACTGAATCCGTAACCACTTGCACCTGCCAGCTAAAATCGGTCTACTTGTGAGGGCAGACCTAAATTCCTTTTCAAAATTTGGTTCACACTGCTGGCCTCTTGTTATATATTTTATTGCTGCTGTTATCGTTCTGACGTCAGAACCACCAGAGGTGGGCAGGGTAGTTTCCCCCCCACCCTTTTACAGCACACCAGTCAGAAATTGGTTATTGTAACATTAAGGGCATTGTCTAAAACTAGCGGAATAATTTTAAATAAAATTTGCCTGGCAAAGGTAGGTTGACAATGTTGCTGATTAATCTTCACATAGTATGCATTCTAGGTGCTTCTTGTTATCATGTGTAAGCTTTCCAATGCATTTTCTGCTATTTGTTCCAGCCTTATCAGAATTTGTGCTTAAATAACCACACCAGCTGTTATTTTTATCATAAATATATATATCTAGGGCGTCATATCAAAGATTAAATTGTCCTTATTTCTGGGGCAACTTTGCAATACCATATTTGGTGCTCAGAATACCTTTGAACTTTGGAGAGCACAACACACAGTTCTCACCTATTCACAGTCCCTGCAACATTAGCTCCTCCATTCCTTATAGTTAGTTGCAGTTTTGCATGTCGCATCATTTAAAGGTGTCAGAGGCTCAGCACCTTATGTCTAATAGATCAAGTCAAGCATGGCAGGTGTATCAACGATCGTGCTATTGCAGATAAATGAGTTTGGTTTGTCTGAGATTTCACTTCATTATTGTAAGTTCTTTCAGATACTGTTTGAATAATTCAATCAGTAATCACTTTGCACAAACTATAGAGTATTGTGAGTTGTGTTGAACATGCACAGGTGGATTTTCATTGGTTTGTGATTCAGTTGACCAGCAGTTCCAAACTTTGAATGCATTGTTTGTCCATCTCTCAGATATCTGAACAGAAGGTACGGCCTGGAGGACATGGTTTGCCACTGGAGCATTAAATACAGTGAGGTGTGCAATGCCATGGACATGGTGGGATTTGAGGAGCAGGTGAGCTCACCCTTCCCTTTCAGTCCTCACTAACTGATCCAGTGTGGCTTATAGGGTTGTAAATACATGGAATGCTACTGAAAGTATATCCCAATTTTTTCTTTCTTTTTCATACATTAAACATTCCGTCTAAAATTGACACTATTTGGCAATTTGATGACCTTCTTGAATTTTCTTAATGGAACCTGCATGAATGTGTTTTATGCAGGTACCTATAATGGCTAAATTGGTCAAGGAAGTACTCTGCTGAAAACTCACAGTGAAAAACGCTTGAAACTGGGTAAATGTTGGTTTTTGTGATGTCCTCTGTTTTTAACACCAGTGCCTTTTCCTCTCTGTGCTTTTCAGGAAAAGGTGGACATGATCACCATCCTGGCCGGGATCCTGTCCTTGGGGAACATCATGTTTGAGCCGACGGACAGCGAGATGCTGAAAGTCACAGAGACGTCAGTGGGCTGGCTCAAAGCTGCTGCTGTGAGTCTCAATTATCCTCACTCCCTACTCTTTACACTCTCCTACTGCACTGTAGGGCTTGCAACTCCCGCTCATTGGGGTGATGTGGCTGTTACGCCCTTTGTTTTCTGTTCAAAGCTGGCTTTTCATTGTTGCTTTGCTTACTGCATATGTCCTTAAATGATAAAACATGTTCACTGAAATAGTTCAGTCTTCAGTAGGAAAAAGAAACTCTTAATTACAAAAAGGCTACAGATGATGAATATGTAAAACGGTGACTGTGCTTACATTAATTGCATTTGAAAACACTACCTGGAGTGCTGCTCTTAAAATGTTC
This sequence comes from Hiodon tergisus, assembly GCA_025775045.1. Lineage (NCBI taxonomy): Eukaryota > Metazoa > Chordata > Actinopteri > Hiodontiformes > Hiodontidae > Hiodon > Hiodon tergisus. The sequence goes on from JAOVYW010044543.1 coordinate 21,124, forward strand.
CATGTTTTGTTTTAGAAGGGAAGGTACATCAGTATATATGAATAATTGGGAGTTTATCAGGCTCAAACATGTGTAAGTATGAGTGTTATCTGGTGCATAACCTCTCACCTTTTTGGTTGCACAAAGGAGAAGTTTGCACAAAGAAGCAGCAGCCTGCTACAGCTGGAGTTTGCTATTTATAGACATGAATTATTGCCTTCTCTTTAACAATTGGGAATTGGTCATTCTGAGAACTAGTCAATAACGTGGGACATGGTCCACATCTGGCCCATGGTGATAAGCTGCGTGGCACTGCTCACGGGTGTATGTTGCTATATATGGTAATTCTGAGTATTTCCATTGCAAAAGTACAAGATGTTTGTCTTGGTGATATCCTCCAACTGAACGTGCCTACTTCTCAGCCGAAGTGTGACTTTCACTGTGTCTGTGAGGAAGGGCCAGAACGACGGTCCCAAGCAAACAAGAAAAACTGGCCTTGATGCGCAGTTATAAGTTTCATTGTTTTCTAGGGTAAATGTAAGTGTTTCAAAGTCAATGTGCTGACCCTTGTATAGTACTCTAAATTTATTGCCATTGAATGAAATTGACTGCAGAATCTGATTTGCATGGTGGTCATTTTCAATGCGCAGATTTTGCATACGTAGTTCATCTAGGTGCTTGGGTGGGGGTTAGACATTTTATAGATTTATATGGTTAGAACTTTCTGACGCATTTATTTTTACTTTTTGTTAAATCATTTTGTGGTATAGCATGATGCATTAATCTTCTGTATGCAGAATGGCTACTGTACAAGTTTGGGTTTTTTTGTGTTATGGCTGAAGTTTTCATACAGTTGTCATGTGTAGTCATATTTGATTCAATAGATAACAGGCGGAATGTTCCATGAGGCAGAATTCAGAGCCTCCATATTTAAAATCTTTTTAAAATTTTTATGTTTTAGCTTTATGATTGCGTTTAATTTATTGATTTTATTTTCATGAATTATGAAGTGTGAGGTATAAATGGTAGTTTGTTCAGTACTGCATGCAACAGTGGTCAGCAGACGGAGATGATTGATTCCATCGTAAATGGATTTTTGTAAATAAAGATTTATCTTATCCTCATCATGGCACATCTGAAGAAACCTTGATGGGCATATGGATTGAAGCATACATCCGGTCATTTTGATTAAATATTTTGATGTCCCCATATGCTAAAACCATCATCATCTTGAAATTTCATCTTGGTTATTTGAACATGAGCGGTCTGGGCGGGCTATCACAAGCCTCTGACCTCAATCCAATAGGACAATTGTGGTTTGACTTGCTTAATGCAGTTAAGTAAAAAACCGAAGATGGTGAAATTATGTTAGGGTCTAAAGTATGTACTAAGCCTAAGAGAGACCAGGAAAAAATATAATGTGCAAGATATCCTTTTAGATTATGAAGTAGAGGTCGACCGATATTATCAGTTTTGTCGATTAATCGGCACCGATAACTATTTCTGGAAGTATCGGTTATCAGCAAAAATCCACACCGATAGTTTTCACCCGTTGTGTCTGGTGCTGAATGCAGCGGAACATTGCACGGAGCTGAACAATGCAGATTTAAAACACCAACAACTAAAAGGTATGTATACAGTACACATTGTCATATTATAAATTCATTAATTTCTTGACTAGATGCTGCATTAATAGAGAACAGCAGTATGTTTGTCGACAGTCTGACAGGACGCTAACATTAAAGCTATCCTCAAGCGGTTGGAACAATGTTACAATAAACACGCAAGTCCTACCCAAATGTTTAAACGTCAGGAATGCTAAAATTTATTACCATCCATTTGCATTAGTTTATATCACTCATGTTTATGCTTTCGCCAGCTAAATTGTATATTTAAAGGTAGTGAGTAATTTGAGAAAAATATCTTCGTGTAGTTAAGAGAAACGTATAAACGAATCAGAAACGCGTCTGATTTTAATTCTTTTTTTTAAAATCCTCACAGTAATGCGTGTTTTTGTTGTTTTTGATTAGATAATCAAGTGGCTGTGTGTGTGTGTGTGTGTGTGTGTGTGTGTGAGACACGAGTTTCTCACGGTGAATTTAAACGAGCATAACAGGACAAAATACAAACAAAAAATATCACTGAATCTTTTAGAACCGAAAAAAAAAAACAATAAGACATTGCGATTCATTTATTTGTTTGCCGTAGTTTCACATTTAAGACCCAATCACCAGAAGTGAAGCGATCGTTGTCTTGGTTTTAGGGTAATAAAGAGTGTTCTTAACTTTGAATATTAAGAACTGCCAGAACTACAAAATGGATCACGTTCTACTTTTGATCCATTGTAGTTCTTTAACAGGACCTGTTAATTTCTTGAATGAATTGAGTTCATATTTTGTTGGGTTTTTTTATTATTCATTTTTAATATATTTTTATTTATGCTATTTGGAGTGTTACTCTTTGGTTCAGTTTGGATGTATATCTTTTCTTTACTTTAATATTTATTAATATATTTCATAAATTTATATATTTTATTTTTAAAAGTACAAAACATTTTCATGGTTCGGTTAGTATTGTTTATTTTTGTAATAAAGTTCAGCATTATTTTACTTTAAGTGTTGATTTTTCATTCAGTATCAATTTTAAAAACTATTGGCGATTAATCTGTTATCGGCTTGTCTTCCCAACTTAGTTATTGGTATCGGCCAAATCCTATATCGGTCGACCTCAATTATGAAGTTATATATGGGACTTTATTACTGATGGCTTATGCTTATCTATTAAAATAATTCAGAATCTAGAAGTGACACTGGATTCTATCTTCCCTTGTCTCAAAGTTAGAATTTATCAGAAGTTTATAATGAACAAATTTTTACAAATGTGAATCTAAAGTGAAGTCACATCCTCGCATAACTTATCTTGAGTGATTGCCCAGTATGAATTGCAACATCACATCACAAGTGGCCTAACCTAAGACGTAGCACACACCCGGGTCAACACCCTTACAGTTCCTCAGACTCTCACACGTATCTATCACGGCTCAACTCTTAGGGTCAGTTCGGGGTCCAGGAGGAAGAGCTGCTGAGGAGCCTAACCTGCACCATGTCAATGACCCGAGGGGAAGCCATCCGTCGTTTTCACAACCAGCAGCAGGCTGAGGGTGAGGCACACCATGGTCCGCCTGCTTTGTCGCGAGGTTTCCACTATGTTTACGCCATCACTCCTCTTATGGCTTATGGGTGTGTGTGTGCTTTGTGGTTTTTCACAAGATTTAATGATGTTCTTGTTTTTTCTTTTTCATTTCTTATTTTAAAGATGCAAGAGATTCCATTGCAAAAGTGGCTTATGGCAGAGTGTTCGGCTGGATAGTCAGCAAAATAAATGAGCTGCTGACACCCAAAGTTGAATTTGATGTGGAGCTTACAGAAATAGGTTGGTCACCAAATGCATTCCGTTATTTTATATATATTTTTATATTCCTTTTTTTCCCTTTATATTGGGGTACTGTAAAATGGCTTTGTCTACTTCAGTGCTTGAAAGAAACACCATATCTGTACTCAAAACCAATGTTTGTATCAATGATTTCTTTTCATGTAGGGATTCTGGATATTTTTGGTTTTGAGAATTTCGCCGTTAACCGCTATGAACAGATCTGCATCAACCTTGCCAATGAACAGCTGCAGTATTTCTTTAACCATGTAAGTGTAGTCTCCATTGTCCATGGTTGGGTTTACATGTTTGATATTGGCCTTTTTTTCATGAAACATGCTAGGTTCCTGAACATGCATTTAGAGTTAGATTTGTCCTTCATTTGCTGTTGTATCTAAACATTTTCTCAGTTAGTTTAGCAAGTCAAGGTCTGAGGTGAGAGATCCACTCACATCTTTACCACCGAGATGTCTACGTGATGGAACAGTTCATTTGAAATGCTGGGGCACACTCAAAACTTTGAGCTGTTGTCCCTGCACCAGATATTGGCCATACGACACATTGACACCTGTAGTTGGGAGTTTCTTTAGCACGAATGTGGGAGATGGTGAATGAAGTTGCTCCTTAAAAGGTGATGAAGAAATACATTTCCCTTCGTTTTCCTCTCACATTTATTTTATACAGCATATATACACTACCGGTCAACAGATTTTTCCAGTTTAATGTCTCAAAGTACTCTGAAATTTAAGCATAGAACAAATGAACAATTGGTGAAGAAATCATGGAATCATTTTGTTTAACAAAATATAATCAACATTTTTTACTACTCAAAGTTGGCACCTTTTGTAGATGCAACAGCCGAACATTCGTGGAATTCGTTCTGCAATGGAAATCAAATATTGTTTAGAAACTTCTTCCCAACACTGTTGCAGATGTTCCTACAAATGTGTTGCACTTGTAGGTTGCTTTGCTTTCACCCTTCTGTCCAGTTCATCCCAAACCAGCTCAATGGGGTTTAAGTCTGGAGACTGTGCTGGCCATTCCATGAT
>JAOVYW010044564.1:0-25578 GCA_025775045.1 Hiodon tergisus
ATATATACAGACAGAATGTAACTAATCTTACGCACTCTTCTGAATCTGAACTACGCACTGACTGTGGGTTCAGGAAGAACAACGCAGAACAATTATTAACACTATTTAATGTTTGAACAGGCCCTGTATAAAAGATATATTGTTTTCGGGTGGAAATTGATCATATTTATGAGCAGACTACTCGTTCCGAGCTGTTGTCTAGTGATGGCGAAAACGATTTTTTTGTGTGTAAGGTAGCAATGGAAGTAGCTGGGGATGGCTTTTTTTTATACCAGGAAACATCACTTGGGTTGACAGTATTAGTGGTTTCGGTAATGGAATTATTATGGCATTATTAAGTCGAGTAAAAAAATTCAGTGGGCTATAATCTTATTTTAATAAGTAAATTACCATACTTTATTAAATTCTGAATGCAGGCCTGTGTTTTTACCAAATCGGCTGTTTGGGAATATGCACACTAACTAGCTTAAATTCATTAGGTCTGAATGATTTGTTATGTATCTGAACTTCCTTGTTGCTTCAAGCATGCACAAGCTTGGACTTGTCAGGGGTAGGAATGCTACCACGTTTCCTGTCACACTTTGGTATCCAATGGTGATGGACAATTGTAAATGGGATTGGCACACTTAAAAAGCTGTTCATTCAAGTAATAATATATACCTTCCATAAGGTGTGGATCTTCTGTGGTTGCACTGGGGGCACCTGCCCCCCTTGTGCCCCCCTTGTGCCCCCCCAATTTTCAGTGGCTCTTAGTGATGTTAATCATTGGTACTTTTGGGTGCCCCCCCACCAATTTAACTGTTGTGCCCCCCGCTTGAAAATAATCTTGATCTGCCCCTGCCTGCCATAGGAACACATACACAAATACCACTCCATCACTGCTAGTTAAACTGATGCTTGAAACAATACATAAATGGACTAGGCGACAATATACACTCATTGGCCTGTTTTTTTAGTTACACCCATCTAGTACCAGGACGGACATAGGACAACCTGAATTCTCTCCTGGAGCTGAACAAGACAAACGCCCTTTCCTACACCGAAAATATGAAAACTTACCAGTTAAAAGGCTGAAGTAGGGGTTGTGAAATGCCTTAAGCCTTTGGGGTAGTAGTCCCTGCGTCATTCCAGATTGCACACATTGCTTGAACACATACTTGCTTCATGGAGGTATGAAGTATTTTACCCTTCACTTTTGGATATTTACATATCATTGGAAGAACACAAAGTAGTTTGAGACTATATTTATTCATCGGTATGGCTGGAGTTTACATTATAGCAGGGATCCCAGGACTGACTCTAAGGATGATCAGCCTTGATCAATATTTCACGCTGGTGTTTCTGTGCTTGCTTTTATATCTTGTTCTTCATGTCAAAATTGGCATCATGATTATATGGTTCATCTCTCTTTTTTCCCCCGTCCTTTGTGTGGCTTTCCACAACCACGTGGTGAAACCCATGCACCTGAATAGATATGAAATAAACTCACATGGACATAAATACACTGCACCTTTTTGTAGAAGTACATACAGTACACATATCGCATCACAGATATTCTTCAAAGCACTGACATGCGAGCAATTGGCTCAAACCTAAATAAGAGAAAATTAAAAATGGTTTTAATACCGGTATACTGAATTTGGGATGCCCTGGTGGAAATACGTAAAGGTTTTTGTAAACGTAATATCCATCATGGAAAACACGGTCCTTGTAGAACATCTGAAAAACATAAAGCTGGTCACCGCCCATCGAAAATCTTTTCACAGTTGTAGTGTCATACACTGTTATCCATCTTTCATCATGCATTTTGTGTTCACTGCATATTATAGGATATTCATTTGACTTGATACAGTTGAAACACTGTCAACTGAGTTCAATTTGCTGCTTTTACCATTCATACATACATTTTTGTAACATTGCATTGATTTAAATACTGTTTTGAATTATCAAAAATGACCTTGGTGAGTTGAAATAAAGAATATTACCCCACGCTCATCGAAGCATTTCATCCCAAGATGACGGAATGGATGATGAAACTCCTGGTTAGTCATAAACACAAGAACGTGAGTTAATTTTGCCAGCCGATGTTGATGCACGCTTAATTGAATGTGTAGTTAAATAAACCTTATGGAACAGCTCTCTGTTGTTTTTTTTTTTTTTTTTTAAATCATATGTTTATTTAAAGTGTAACGGAAAGAGTTTTACAAAGAGCATGTTAAGCTTAAACAGGGTAAATAATATCCATCTCACCATCATTGCTGATGCAGCACCCACAAGGCAAATGCAGAGAAGCAGTACAGACCTCATGATGTCCGTCTCTTTTGGCAAACAGAACCAGCTGAGCAATATCTTTCTGTTTCAGAGTAATTATTACAAATTTATTGATGCTTCACTTCATTAAATTGTATTTAATTGTTTAACTTAAACAAAAACATACGATTACAGTTTAAAAAGCATCAAAAATATATACATTAAGTTATTGCAAAGTTACCTTTGAGTGTATAGACTTGCAAAAGTCTTATCGACAGACAGTCTATGTGCTCCTACTCCAAAATATGGAGTTTATTACGATAACTGCTTTTTTATACTGGCATTTCTGCATTAAATGGCAAATTCACCTAATTACAGCAATTTGACCCTGACCTCCCACTTCTGATTGTGTAGGTGGGAATTGTTGTGCAACGTGTTTTTTTAAATTATAAATAAGCCATGGCTTTTTATAGTCTCCATAAGACAAAGTTATATCTAATAGTTTTTTATGTACTTTGTCAGTGAACAGTGAGTAATTATTTTGAATAGTATAAAATAAATTTGATTTGAGTTAAATGTGTGAATTCCTAAAACTAAATAAGCAGCAAAATGTATTTACTTATTCATGAGATTTTATCATTTTTTACAAAAAAACTATTTGTGGTTTATTCAACTTACAAATTTTTTTTCTGTTGTGGTTTACTGAAGAAATTCACACTTGCTGCGTGGATGTATGGGACATTAGGCTAAATGTAATTTAGACGGGTTATATTTATGAAAAAGACTTTTGGTCAATGTGGAAAACAGGCGTCCATATTGTTAAGTTATTCAGTTCCACTGTATTTGTAGGTTTAAATAGTTTTTTCTAAAATCAGTTTTCAGAACTGAATATTGATAGGGATGTCAACGAATAAAACTGAGGATGGAGTCCAATATTGCATTTATTAGTGTACATTAGTGTGTATTATTTTACATTGATACATTGCCACACACCATAGTTGATAAAAAAGTTGATCCGTGAACTTGAAACAGTATCTGCAATAACTGAATCCTATGTGGGCACCAAACAAATTATGTTGGTCAAATGCTTATTCTGAATGATGTATAAACTTTCCTCCTAACAATAACAAAGAATTCCATTGCGTTTCCCTTCAGGCAACGGTCATTTCTGCTTCTCCCATTCATGACCTCATGTTTTTGGTGTGTTTGTGATCAAACGTATAAAGTTTTATAGGGTCCTAACCATCCCGCTCCCCTTTGCTATTATTTTCCCCCGGACTGTTTTCATTAACTCCATGTCTGCCATTAACTCCATGTCTGCATCCTCCTGGCCATGGCTGGACTCGGGGACGTTGTTGCACGCTTAATTTTGATCGTTGTCTGCACTGTCAATGTCTTCATTTTCCAGCCCGGTTTTTCCATAATCCCCATTTCTTCCTCCCCTTTCCTATTAACAGAGTAGACAGCAAATATAAGTGTACACAGAACAACACACGCGTGCACACACACACACACACACACACACACATACACATAATGGAAAAGTACTGAAAACAGAGTCTGATAGTAATAAATGACAGTGGGCGGGATGACAAAAACAGCTGAGAGGTGGGATTTGATTGCACGTCTTATAAAGTGCTCTGCCTACCAGGCAAAATGTTCTACAGTTTCTGGTATAAAAACCGTTTAAAAATCAGTCATTATTATTTTTATAGGGTAGCTTAAAAACATACAATGATATTTACCTTAAAACCACTCTTTTGCTTCATGTCTTCCTCAACGACAGCTTGCTCTCCACCTTCCCCATCACTCCCTGTTTCATCTTCCTCATTTCCATTCTCTCCTTTATCTTCCTTATCCTTTTCATTTCCATCATTTCCTCTCTCTTGGTTCTCATCTTCACCATTCAACCCCTCTTCATTCTCCCCTATCTCACCCTCTGCTTCCTCACCACCACCACCCTCATTTTCCTCCTCGTCTTCCTCTTCATCAGTTTCTTCTTCACTGTCATCTTCCTCATCATTCTCCCTCTCTTCTTTTCCACCTTCAACATCTTCTCCCACTTCCTCTTCATCCTTGCCTTCTTCATCCTTTCCCTCTCTTCCCTCGCTTTCTTCTGCCTCTTCTTCACCTCCACCTTTCTCTTCTTCCTCGCCCCCTTGACTGTCATCTCCTTCTTCCTCTCCTCCATCTTTTTCCTCTCCATTACCTCCCTCTTCTTCTTCTTCTTCTTCTTCTTCTTCTTCTTCTTCTTCTTCATCTTCTTCTTCTTCATCTTCATCTTCTCCTCCATCTCCTCCTTCTTCTTCTTCTTCTTCGCCTCCTCCTTTGTCTCCTCCTTCTTCCTCCTCTACATCACCATTTCTTGATTCACTCTGTTGAAAGGATATCAATAGTGATGGATATCAATCAGTGATGCTGCACATTTGTTCCAACTCGTTTTACACATATCCACAGGTATTCCTACTAAACTTTGAAAGTCATTGTTGCCCATACTTTATGTTCCAGCATATTTCACCATTTAAGCTATTATGATACAAACATTTCAAACACTGACCACACCAATAACAATTATGAAAATTTCTTAGGCTAACAAAAAATCACTAAAGAGTGAGAAAATATTTTTCTTCTCTGCATTTAGTTCCACATTTCTATGCCAAACTAAATAAATAGTTAATAAATTGTTTAATAGCAAACAAATAATGCTGTATATGAAGGATTACAATTTCCCTATTTATACTAACATTTTCAGCAGTTAAACATGTAATATATTTGTTAAACTTGTAAGATTTAAGTGTAAAACAATGCCTACTTCCTCTTTGTTCTCTGTCTATAATTTATTTATTTTTTAAGTTGAATATAAAAAAAGACATTTTAATTATGAAAAGATTGATGTTTATAATCTGCATATGTGTGTGTGTGTGTGTGTGTGTGTGTGTGTGTGTGTGTGTGTGTGTAATAAAAGCATATGCTCCTCATAATCCAGGGAAATATAAATTTCAAGAGCACCTTTCTGGAGTTATATAGGAGAACAAATAAAAAATAATCTTGTGTGAAAACATGCAAACAGTGGTTCACCTTTCTGTCACTTTCAGATCTGGCTATCCGCCTCCTTTGTACCTGCAGACGGTGTTAACCAGTAAGTAAACTGAGCAGTAATAATTTAAACAGATTAAAGATAAAGTTTTTAATGGTGAAGGTACATACTGGCAAGGCAAGACCCACTGCTAAAAGTAAAACGCACATTAATGCAATCTTCATTTTTCCAAATCCTCTGTAAAGACAGCATAAATAAATTACTTAATTATCCAAATTGGCATTTTGTTTTTAATATAATAACTAGAGCAGAGAAAACAATCAAGAAAATAAATTAAGTTTAGAAAAGTGCACACTTTCTATGTATTAAAATATAAAAAATCACATAATTGTACAAATGTCTTTAAAGATTCCTACCTGAATATGTCTAGATAAAAGAACTGAAATGGCAAATGGAAAACAATTGTGAAGTTCTTTGCTTAATTTAGAATTACAGAAAACATCAATAACCAAAGGTGCATTTTAATTTAAACTGTGCCCATTTTCTGTTCTACCAATGAGAATCAGGCCAGAGAAGTAAAAAGGTCACCCTAATTCTTAAAGACACGCCTCCAATAAAAAAAAAGAAAGAAAAAGGGCTACCAGAGTTATCTCATACTCCATATGTTAATATTAATGTGGTTATACAGACAAATTCTACTTTAATTAAATGTTAAGGTTATACACACTTGTATACATATATATCTGTGTGTGTGTGACTTAAAATGCTTGATGCCAAAGATACAAAAAATCTGATTTATTTTGCCTTTAAGGATCTGTGAGTGCATTCTGCTGTGATAAACACTGCTCAGACATTCTAATGAACAGTTAATGGGGCTCTCCAGAAATGAGGTCAACGTCATGCGATGCAGGCACAGACTAAGGGTGGTTAGTGGTTATTTTGAATAAAATGACACCATCTCAAATGACTAAAGCGAGAGTCTTAAACATTAATGACAGGATTCTCTTTTGATCTGAAGAATAAAAGTATGAAAATAAGAAAACCATGCTAGACATTCTCACTTCCCTAATCAGTACTTAATCAGGCTGCTTGTTAACTTCAACAAATTAACCAATTATTAAACACACAGCTGGCATTAAACACATTTAAACACAATTCTTCTTCCTCTTTCTTCTTCTACTTTTTATTATTATTGTTATTAGTAGTAGTAATGCTATTACTGTGAGGTATTGAAGAGCCTTATAAAACAGTGTAGTCGAGTTGGATCAGGTCTTGCCACTGCCCCTCCTGGCCGCCCTGTCCTGAAGCGTATGTAGATTATTTTACGTACGCATGCGAGACAGTATTTAAAATAATTTTAAAGCCCTGAAGTCATACATACCTGCATTATTTGACATCCGTAATTTGTTAAATAAATAGAGTAAAATACAAATTTTAATTAAAAAAACACATTTTTAAATTTATACAAACATTAAATACATTTAAACCTCATAGCTCATTAATTAACTAATCTAAAATAGTAATTTTCTTTTATTCAGTTCTGCATAAGAAATAATCTTACATAACTTTCAAATCATCTTTATAACTTTATTTGATTAATGAACATGAAATATACATATTTAAAAATACAAGATGCACATTTATACATTGTCATAGCAAGCCAGTTTTCTGTGCCTGTACTTAAAATAGGTGGAATTAGGAATGCTACATGATATGGTTATTATTAATATTGTTTTCTAGAAAAAACTAAAACAAAACAAAAAACTGAAGGAATTAAATAATTTACAAATTTGCAGGCAACATTACTTTTTCTCTGATTCAGTTACTTCTTATTTATGTCACTGCATTCTGAGTCACGCAAATTCCCTCATAATCATCTGCTATCTGATCACTGTTCTGTAAACAATCTATAAACTCATGTTTTATGCTGAAACATGCTTGCCAAACCAGAGTGTCAGGTATCGTTGGAGTCACATGAGACGCATCATGCTCTAGAACTACTGGAGTTACTAGAATCACTTGAGCTACTAGAATCACTTGAATCACTGGATTCATCTGAGGCACTAGAATCACTGGAGTCACTAGAGTTACTAGAATCAGTAGAATTGCTGGAGTCACTAGAATCACTAGAGTCACTGCTGGAATCACTAGAATCACTACTGGAATCACTAGAATCACTAGAGTCACTGCTGGAATCACTAGAATCACTACTGGAATCACTACTGGAATCACTACTGGAATCACTAGAATCACTAGAGTCACTGCTGGAATCACTAGAATCACTACTGGAATCGCTACTGGAATCACTACTGGAATCACTACTGGAATCACTACTGGAATCACTAGAATCACTACTGGAGTCACTAGAATCACTACTGGAATCACTGGAGTCACTAGAATCACTGCTGGAATCACTGGAGTCACTGCTGGAGTCACTAGAATCACTACTAGAATCACTGGAGTCACTACTGGAATCACTAGAATCACTAGAATCACTACTGGAATCACTGGAGTCACTACTGGAATCACTAGAATCACTACTGGAGTCACTAGAATCACTACTGGAATCACTGGAGTCACTACTAGAATCACTACTGGAATCACTTGAGTCACTGGAATCACTTGAGTCACTGGAATCACTTGAGTCGCTAGAATCCTTGGAATCAGTAGAATCACTCTCTTCACTTGGATTATCAGAATCGCCTCGGTTACATGAACTAGAATCAGCGGAGTCACTTGACTTGCATGAACTACTTGTGGCTTTTGAACTACTTGAGCTACCACCTAACGGATCGTCTCCCTGCATGCTATAGTCATAATTTTCAAACCTAATGTTTGGGTCTTCGAATGAAAATACATTCACTTGGCTAGGTATTTCACCAGCATTAGGCTTTTCTTCATCTGGCACTTGGCCTGCATCATCATAAACTGCGCTTGTGTCCAAAATGTGCTCAATGTCCTTTCCTTCATGGTCCATGCTGATATTCTTTTCCTGAAGATGATCATCCTTGTAAAATGACTTGCTTTTTCCAAAGCTTCCAAATGCATGTGTTTGGTGAGTAAGTTGTTCGCTGGATTGAAAGTTACTTGGATCATCTCGTTCTAAAGGAGCTTTGGTGCTGTTAAATGCTTCACCTCTGTTGTATTTGCTTGCATTAATGAGGTCACTGGAAATATCACTTACATTTAGGGAAATGTTACTCATAAATGAGTACACAACGTTTTTCATATCTAAGTACTCATCTGAAATCAGACCAGACTGTTTGTCAGACCTCCCTGTTGTAGTACTCTTGGACTTGCTGAATGTGCCCACAGGTGAGTCCAAAAGCCTCAGGCTGGCATTGGATTTGCTCTGTAATGCAAAGGGACACACATCAATCACAATAAGTCCAACATGAGATCATGTGAAACAAAAAGGTCAAAAAGTAATCAGTCTGTCAGTGGATCTATGTGCATGAACGATATGAAAAGGGCGCTTTCCTACCTCACTGGTCTCCAGTGTGAAATTGCTCCTGAAGCCATCATCGCCACTGGCCTGAAGAAAAACCCAAAGAAATGCAATATCATAAATAGCATTGTACAGGTGTCGAGCAATTATATAATTATGCAGACATATGACAATGCAAATTAATTTGCATGACATTTCTAATATTCGGGCCGCAGTAAAACCCCTCATTAATTTAATAACGATGATCTCATCAATAGTTCAGTAGCTTCAATAAGTCATTATACTAAACAATCTAGAGAAGAGATATATATATACTTACAGAAAACATATCTTCATTTTGTGGTATCTGAAACACAAAATGATAAATCAAATAATTTAGCGTGACTCAACAACTTTTCAGAGTGATATTACATTCTTAAAGATAGGGATGCTACTTACTGGGATGGCGAAGATTGTTCCAAACACACAAAACATTAGCAGTGAAACGTCCATGATTCCGCTTTTTTCTGTAACAAATGGCAGAGACTCTTGATCAATCAATCTTGATCATTTTTTAATTTACTGGACTGTGCAAAAGTCTTAGGCAGGTATAAAAAAAAATCTGTAAAGCGATGATGCTATAGACTTTGGCTGTCTTGCTTGCTTCTCCCTGTCCAGGTAATACCAAACAGTCTTGACGATGTTGAGATCAGGGCTCTGTGGAGGCCATACCATCTGTGGCAGAATTCCTTGTTCTTTCGGAAAATGAATGTTAGCACAATCTAAAAATGACTTTTTTCTACTGATCCACTTATGCATAAAACACAAAATAAACATCAAATACTATATTTATGTTAAAAAGCTACGGTGCCTAAGACTTTTGCTCAGTAATGTTCAAAATCCCATTACAACACAATTTCACATTATTGATTTCACATTAAGGGCTCAAAAGTAATATTTTTATATTTCTATGAGATGAGGAGTAAAAGATGAGAGAAATTCCCTTACCTTGCATCAGCTGTACACCTGTCAGATTGTGGTTTTATAGTGTACGAGCCGGTGAAGTGCTGGCCCTATGTGGTTGCCTATTTAAACAGTCTCACATAAGACAAAAAAAATTCACAACAGAGAGATGGAAGTGATGTCACAAGGTGTGATTCACTTTCCCTAAAAGGGGCAACATGGCCGCACAGCTCTTTGTCTTGAAGATATACTTACCTTAAAATACACCTGTGGTTGTTTAATTATAAGGATGTCTTCATCATAATTGTGTGTCTTATCAAAGATTAATGTTTTGAGGTCTAAACACATACAATTAGCTGAGGAAGAAACAGAGAAGAATATATTTACTCAAACAACTTTCAAGTACACAGCGGTAGCCTGGCTGTATTTTTCCAGGTAGATAGTTACGTTGCTGCACAAGGTGCATATCCTGCCATTTCTCCGCCTGTACCTTTTCACCATTCTAACCCGGTTCAAACCATGTCTTGCTTTTCTTCTTGGTTATATACCTGATATTTGATGTACGCTTACCCAAAGCTTTGAGCCCTGCCCTAGAGGCTGACCAAGACCATTGCCCAGTTCAGATACACGATGGCCTTATAAGTCAGATATTTTGTTTTAGTCCACCTGTTCTGCTTATTTGCCCTGATAAGGCTTCTCTGCAATATACTTTTGTCCTCAACTTGAACAACTGTTTTTTTTTTAATCGTCTTCTTATTTCAGGAACCATCTAACTCCAGATGTGTAAATTATCAAACAAAAAATGTTTCAAAATGTCATGTGAATGCTAAGGAAAACTGTATTGAGTTTGGGTTTTATCTGGGACTTTGTTTCAGATGAGACTATAGATTGTTGTTCCTCTCACAAAATGGAATGTTCTTGTAAGAACATAGCAGGTAAACCACAGGCCAATTTAACTACTGTTGTTTCTGTGTTTCAAGACAATGGATACAATATTTCACTCTCGGTTTTGTTTACCAGAAAATATTTATAAGAATGAATGTTAGAATGGATTTCTTTATTACTAAAGGTATCCTGTAATTACTTGTCACCGCTAATTATAAAATATACTGGCCAAGTGTTGTAGCTGTGGTTGGCCAGAAATAGATATAGCAACTGATTTCACTTATAAATAAAATTTTATTTAAAAATAATTCCCTCTCTTTGCATTTAGCAGTATCTTCATTTATTTTATTGCTTATATTGTGCTAAGGCTGTGCATCCAACATGTTATTTACATGAAGGGTATTGTTTTCAGCTAGTAGTGAAAGGAGGGCTGTGTCTTATGGTCAGAGAAACCCAACACCACCCTCTTAATGTTTGTGTCGGCTTTCTCTCGAAACATGTTATCCAGTCAAAACAAAACAGATCTGCGTGATTTAATGCCATCTTCGATATATTCCTTTCGTGCACGTAATGCATGCAATCAACAGTGAATGAATACCTCTGTATATAGATGTAAATAAATCAGATAGGATTTTCTAACAAGCAACATAGAAATGCATGGAAATGTCTTGTTTTAAATGTCAAATTATCAGCATATAAGCCCCTTTTACATTGGACTAGCATATTGCCTGAACATGCAGAGTGGACATACCGCAAACTTTATAACAAATAACCTAATATGTGGAAGGCACCCGGATCGAGAGTGAGGTACAGGAGCTACTTAATTTCCACACTGAGAAAAGGATTAATGCCCAGGTTAGTGGTACCAAGCTGGGTAAAGCAGTGTGAGATCGCGGACATCCTTGCTGTACATCGCCCACGAAGGCATAAAAGACTAATTCACAACAAACGGAAGGGTCTGAAGCAGCAGACCACACCATTCTCAATCACAACAGTCGCAGTGGACGTGGGAGGAAGCCTTGGTGGGGGTATACTTTATGATATGTTGCATCTGGATGTTATCCCAGCTCACTTTTCCCTTGCGTGCCAATGGCCGTAAACTGTGCAAAGTGGGTTTATAGCGGTGAATCAAGGCCAGTGTAAACTGGGGTCTGACAAACATAGCGTGGTTTTTTTCCTGCCGTTTTACAGTTTTGGCAGTGCGAATGGGGTTTATGCTTGGCAACAGAGTCCAGGAGCCCATAATCTGGGTAGGATTTGGATCCATAACCTTTATTTTTCATAATTGGTAATTATAAGGTATAAACTGCATTGTGAATAGAGTAATAACTTGAAATGTAAGGTCCTATTTCACATTAGTAACTATGCTGCAATATGCATTTACAATGTAAATTCAAAGTTATTGACTCAGTGTATTTAATAGAGTGATCCAGTAGTGTTTTATTATGTGACGTTTAACCTTTTGAATAACCCACCACCTTCTACAATGCAGTAGTTTATTTATTATAAATATTATAATATATTTTTAATGGATTGTATATATACTTGATTTATTCGTTTTATTATAAAGCAGGGCAACACAATGACACTCGAACTAATCACAACAGATAGTAAAATTATTTATTCATATAACAAAAATGGCCTTGGACTTAGAACAATGGTTTCCAAGACAGCTACCATAGAGAGTGTAATGGAATGTTCTAAAGGATGCGCTGTGTTTGAAAGGGATTACTCTTTTGCACACCAAACAATTACTTTATTTTTACTTTATACTTTATTAACTTTTTCTCATATCATCTCATATTCAGTATTCAAGTTATCAGCAATGTATTGAAACAAATGAGTATAAATTAAAGATAATAGTGTCACAGAACTGTAGGTTGACACGACAGCTATTGGTTCCATCCGTACTATGTAGTAAATACCAATTCCAAGTTTGTTTCTAGAATAAAAAGAAATTCCACAGATGTATTCATTCCTGTAATTTAAAATCTACTCACAACTTGTTTTGATAATATTCTTAATGCAACCACACCCAGTACAGGCTCAGCATAGGGCCTATGAAGAAGTTTATATGGTAGAATACACATTACATCATAATACCCAGAATTGCATGAAAATAATCAGACGATGCATAAATTAGAAAAGTAAACCAAACTAAAATAAATATTAAAGTATAATTAGAACCAGAGAACATACAAAATGTACAAAAAAAAAAAGGGTCGATATCTATACTTTGGTACTGAGAGCTTCTCTTGATCAAACATTAGAAAAAAGCTATTTTAAAACGATTACGCAAAACAAGGGGTGAAAATACAGTAAATTATAATACTAAGACAAACAAATGATGAAAATGAACAGCAATACAGTAATGCAATAAAAACTGGTCAAAGCTGACCATTAAGACATACGTAAAAATGAGGATACAACGTTAATTTTTCCTTTTTTTAACAGTTTCTCTGTGTTATTGAATGGATCTCATTATACATCATCGGCAGCTCATCAGGGTACTCATACCTCCACACACGGGTGCAAGTGTGGACTGACAGGTAAGCAGACGAAGGAATCATACAACAGAAATAAGTACATTTTCGATGCGTGTCTCATTCTGAAACACTACAGCACCTTATTTCACGTAAAAAAACATTTTGTAATGACACATTTGTAAAGTACCGTCAGCATCATATGCACATCATACTAAAGTTTAATCCTGTTTATGTCCCAGACTTTCTGTATGCTTGTTGCAAACTTGATATCATTACACTTTTTTTTTAACAATGCAAATCATGCAATTTTCACAAAATAAAGTACATATCGCAGTGTTTTAACCATTTCAATATTATAAAACTATATAGTTTCTAATGTGACACAGATGCCATGGTATAAATGCATACATATGTGGATACTATATTTAGATTAATTACCTCACAGTGTTCTATGTTCCCACATCTTCCTAAATTCCATTGTATTAGGAAATCTTGTGTATACTGGTCTGGTTTAATCTTCGCCTAAACATATTTATTACGACTAACATATATTAACAGCTAAAAGTACATTTTAATATATCACAACAAACAGCAATTGTGTCTAATATGCATTGTTACCATGATTCTGATGCAAGTAGCATTATTTACTAATATTGCTGATATTAAATAATTATTTTTAAAGATTTTTACTATTGACAACATCTTTATAATACGTTCTGATCGTTTTAATTTCAGAGGAGTTATCTGATCACAATATAAATTCTTAATATTAAGAAGTAAGTATAACTTCAGTATAAAGTCTGTGTGCTAAGCTATATTTAATATATATATGAAAACTGAATTAAATCAGACGTTTTAGAAATTCTAAGAAACAGTGACTGGCATATAAATTTTTTCCCTTTTCCTATTACACTGCCATGCTTTAGTCAGATTTAGAACAAACTAGTCCATACAGGAGCCACATTTATAACAACTGCTAAAAAAAAGATTTGTAGTTAAGCTGTCAAACATCATCGAAAGTTTTCACAATCCCTAACTATGACTCTTTTCACATATTTTATGTGAAATTTCTTCCGTCATCAAACTTTAGTAAGCCGTTATTTGGTCACTTGGAGTGTCATCTCCGATATCCAGAGAACGCTCATCGCTTTCACAGGTGCCATTATTTACAGCCGCATTGCATTCATCTGATTGGCTCTGACTACTCTCGCTTTCGTCTCTCTCGTCGCTCTCGACACTATCGCTGTCTTCGCTGTTAGAGTCGCTCGTCTCTGAATCGTTTATTTCCTGTGTCTCTTCGTCGCTGGATTGACTTTCCTCGCTGGAGTCCTCACGAACAGAGCTGTCCTCTTCACTCTTCAAGTTTAACTTGAAAACTCGAATCCACCTCTGATTTTACAGAATCAAAGCGTTAATGCGTAATGACAGACAAGCTTTCGGTGGTTAGGATTATAGTATTATGTGCTGCTTCGGCGAGAGGGAAAACTCGTGTACACTGTACGGAAATCATCTCCAGACTGACCTTCCGAGCGTTCTCTTCGCTGCCACGGCTGTCGTCTCTCGTCTCTCCATTCTCGTCATCGCTCTGTGTAAACGGATAAAGAGGCAGAAACAACGTTACTCTTATTAATAAACCGTATTCCGAATGGTTTCCAATATTTAACCCCTGCCCGATGAGCTCATAGATTTGATTGTGTAAAATGCCATGTTGCCTGAATAATGTTAGGCTGAGCTACATATTTGTACGTTGCAGATATCCATTGTATTGAAAGACTAAGATGTAATTTGTGTAATTTTTGTTTGGTTTTGTCCATGCATTTACAAAATATTTAGCATTTGACACAAGGCATGTAGAGCTGTATTCACTAGGGAGCAGGGTTTGGCTTACTTTGTCTTCAGACGTCTCGGATATTGACTCAGAACTCTGAAATAAAACACACCTCCAGGTCAATCATTATTACATAATTTAAATCGTTCGTTTTATGACCACTGCTCTCTCTTTGTTCATCCATATATGATTTGCAAAATGAGAAAAAAAAGTGTCGATGTGATGCCATCTTTTTATAGGCAACTACAACAGCGTTGGAAACATTGTGTGACCAATCTGAAATAAAGACCAAAATAAAATGAATTTACCATGTTTTCAGATGTATTATCCTCATACAGGGCCTGTAAATTAAAAATAAGTTGCGTCATTTCTGGACTGTCATTTTCTAAATAAATAACTCACGGTGACTTTTTTTGTCATGTTGAAATACTGTATACTTGACGCATACCACAAGTTGTGAAGTTGAATTGTGATCCAAATTCTGTGATGCAAAGAAGCTTTCTGTCACTGTCTGTGGAAAAAAAAAAACCATTGGAATGTTTGGATACGCTAAACCAAAGCATAGGCCTATATTTTAATCATTCATAGAAGCTGTAGGATAAATTATGAATGAATTAATATTTAAATACTCAAATGACCCGTTTTTCAAACAAATGGGCTGCAACAGAACCACTATCCTGTAGACAGTAAGTCTGGCATTCCATGAAAGCAATGAAATTAAGGTTTCACTGTGTTGTATTTCTGATCTATGTTTACAATTATGCCAAGCGCACAGAGAAATACACAAAACTGTGGATAGGATGGGTCCTAGAGTAGCATTCATATAGAGAAAATTTACCTTGTTTTCAGTAAAAAATGCTCCATTGGAGCTGCTGTTGGCCTCCTGTAGACAAGGAAAAACCTCAGCATAGCGTTGTATAAACACAAAAGAATAGATCTCTCATTATGCCTTACTCCTAACTTATGGCATAAGAATAAATAGTTTGAACCGTGGATTTTTCACAAAAGTTATAAATCTCATTTCAAGGGCTCTGTTGGCTCTCTTCTTGGTGCCTGAGTGTTGGGATCATGTTTACCAATGCTGGGACGTAAACATGCGATTAAGAGCAGGTACCAATTGCATAAATTATTAGGTTTAGAATAAAGCAATGAATGGGTGCCCGGTCTATGTTGTTTATATGCCGTTTTGTTTGTCTTTTACAGGCATATTTCATAACCAATGAAAAATGAGTATGTATGGCAAGTGCAGATCACATCATGTGACAAGATACTTTCATAGTTTAAAAACAATCATGCCTTCAGCAACAGTGAAAGTGACTTCATTTGCTAGTAAAGTATGTTGCAACCAGTGTGAAGAAGTTTTAGTGAAACATAATATTACATAAAAAACTAGTGTTAATATAAGAAAAGTAAACCAAAAAAGGTTAGTTTGACACATTTAGAGGTAACCTCAGTTGACTTTGCCAGCAGTTTAATGGTTAAATCATAATTTATTACATTTGTAAATGATATTACTCACTGCACTTATATCCAGGGTAATTTCATCCAAGATGTCCTTTTGAAAAATCTGTTAATATTTAGAACATGAGGATTAGAGAAAAACAGAAATATGGGATAAAAACAAATTATGTTCAGTAGTTTAGTAAATTTCTCTTCTGCTGCTTTATTTGATCAAATATTTGTTCTTAAGTTTACATGTAACAAAATGATTCAGTGTAATTCATCCTTGACTGTAGAGGTGTGTGGTGTATACATTATTTACCAACAGAAACTGCTTCAAAGTCTTGTGTTTTGCCTGTAAATATCTCCTTAAACACTTAGGTACCTGAAATGTTCACAAACTCTTGAGTTTCTTATGTTTAGTTTTTCTGATTTAAGTGCCTTATCGCTTTTATTGGACAAATGCCCATTGTTAGTTGAGATTATCCCACAGTAGTTTCTGTTAGCTATCTAAATAATAAACTAATTGCGGGAGGCCTTTTGTTACATGTTTTATATATCTTCTTGAATGATGCCCGGATTTAAAATGAAACTAAAAATGTTATAGTTAATTTTGTGTTGATTTTTGTTCCATAGAGACGAGGGTATGCCATTTCCCACACTGTGTCGCTCCATTCCCGCTTGTACCAGACAAATAAATAATTTTTGATTTCTACTTACTCATGAAGTTCTCCTTTGTTGCTTCCCAAAATGGCCTACAAAACTACATTGTAATTTAACAATCTGTACTCCAAGACTTACATGAGATGGCAATAATTTACCCAGTGTGAAAGACGGCAAAATTTGGAATTTGGAAGATCACTATTATTCATGTTTTTAAAAAAATCTATGTGCATTTTTCGGCCCGGGTGAAAGCAGAGATATTGACAACCTGAATGAACAATATAGTAATACAGGGTAACTTCATACAAATTGTCGGTTTAAGAAATCTGTTCAGCTGAACACATAATTTTTTCCTACATATCTATAAGAAAAGAAGGTGGAACTTACTTGGTTAGCAGAGACAGCCCTCAGGGTAAGACAACAAACAACCACAAAGGTGACCACCATCCTAATTTAAAAAAATTGTTCATATTGTCATTTGATGTATATGTTTCCAATAACAATTGTTCATGTATAATACTGCGGCAATATCTGGCAAGAGTTAACTATAAAATTCCTTTAGAATTAAACCCAAGATATTTCTTAAACACATCCAGGCACCATCTACTGTATGCTATATGAAACAGAATCCCCCAGCTATTTTCAACCCAAAACCACAGGATAAGATGATTTTTAGCTGTTTATCCCTTGCCCTAAATAATTGTTATTGAGTTGTGACACCTTACCTTCACCACTTCAGTTAAAGTGATGTCAAAGAGAATGTGCTTTAGACCCAGCCCCACTGACCGACCCTGTTGCTTTGATGAAGATCTAAGCCCAAAGTTCCTCGGGTAAGCACTATGCAGAGATAGAACAAGCCGGGTTTGAATGTTTGGAGCTCCTCATTGTGCGCTCTTTATATAGGTGTGAGCAGCTGGTCCCCAGAGCACGCTTAACTCTCCCCCACTGTTCTCCACCGTGGAAGGGTACATGCTCCAGGATGCCCCTGTGGTCTGAAGCCACTTCCACTCGATCCTCCTAGCTGACTGTCTTATCGATGTGGTTTCATCTTAAGTATTATAATGTATGTGTGAAACCACTGAACATATACCACAAGGGATCTTGTCCGCATCAGGGATGGAAGAACATGAAGACTGCATTCTCTCTGCACTTTTTCCCAGCTTGTTTTATTATCCTTAAAACAAAACAAGCAATATAATATTTAATAATATAATATAAAAGCAAAATATATGTGTGACGTAGCAGGAAGCCTTGTGTCACAGTTAATGTGGTTTCCAGTGCAGGGATGGTACATGATCAATGCTGAATCAGTACATTGAAGATCATACTGAATCAGAAAATTGAAAATCATAGTTTATGTTAACTTTGATGCAATCAGAAGGAAACAAAAACGAGAGGGCAAAAATTATGGCAAAATAGAGAAAGTCTCTTTGGCCCGTTTAATCTTCGGCCATAGTTAGGGCCATATTCACCCAATGGCCTACAAGGGCCTCACGATTTAAGGGGGCGCCCAAGCCTGAACGGAGCGGCAGCAAATCATATATTTATGGTGAATTAATTTGCATCTGCAACCTGCTGTAGTTTTCTACAGTGAAAAATTTGATTGCACCTTGTATCACGCTCGTCTTCAGACCGGGGAGTTCTGTGATGTGACCTTTCTCAACCAATAGGAAGCATGGCTCAGGTAATTTCCACTGGACTGAGAACAAAACAAGTGAACTGAGCTAAATCGCTAAGCTCTGTCCAGGGTGTACTGCATATCGTATATAATATATATTATGTATATATAATATAAATAATTCGGCGTAAATGTGGTTTGGATTATTCAGCTACCCAATCTAGTTTAGTTTCACATTAAACTCTTTTAATAGAATTAAGTTTATTACAATTTCAAAGTATAAATAAGCAATTTTAGATAATACAAATGCATGGCAAGAAATATAACTGAATACAGATATAATAAGACTTACACAGTATGTAGGCAAGAACCAAATCGTGTATTTGTTTATTTACACGTGTACATTTTTTTATTTTTATGAGTAAAAGATACTTTCAAAAGCACAAAAATGCCATTAAATACAGTTTAATTAAATGTGATTAGCGGGTTTTGATTTGGTCCCAGAAATAGTGTTGTCATATGCTGCAAATATCTGTTATTGTTGTGTTTGGTTGTGACTAATATCACAACCATGGCTAAGAATAAATTAAATTATGGAGTGCATTTGTCTTGTTTGATTAATTTGTTTGCCTGTCCCTAGCCACACAGTGTATGATTTATAGTTTAAAAAAAGTGCTCCTTGAAAAACAAGTGTTAAAGCTGTATGCATCTTTATCTTGACAAGGATGACATTTTTTATTGTTAAATGGCTTTAATTCAGTAAGAGTTAACATAAATGTCCTTACATACATATGATACGGATGACATTTCCAGAAAACAAAACCAGCCGTTGAAAGTGACTGTAATAATCTCAACTCTTAACACTTCAGCTAGAATGTAGCGGACTACTCCTTATTTATATTGAGATATTGATACTGAAATTATTGACTGACATACTAATGGAGGAAATTTCCAAGTTTGGTTAACTAATACTTTATAATTAAAGTTAGTGGTTAAGGGACAGGTCTCAAAATGTAATTAACTATTTGAAGCTAACCAGCATGGTTATCTGACAATCTTACATATTAAAGCATAATACAAAATCTTCAACACACCTTGAAATTTACATTAATGATATCTGAATTAAAATTGCATTTCACTTCAGAAAACAAATTTCAAGTTAGATACATACATATGCACACATTACACTACACCGGGGTGTCAAACTCCTTTCCTCGCTAGCAACAGGGTCTGCAGGTTTTGTTTTCTAGCCCAAACCTCAGTTGTTTTATTGAATTAATTACAGGATGCTACACCAATGGTGTCTTCAGTAGTAAATTAGATGCCAATTGAAAGGAGGCTTAAAAACCTGCAGCTCAGTAGGACTGGGGTCTGAAGCACTGGCACTAAGCTTTGAGGTATTGAAATAAAGGAGATTGCACATTTCACATTATCTGGTTCATGACATCATCCTTCCATGTGCCCCAAGCACTGAAAATAAAAAGATACTTTTAGTGAGCTCCTTCATCACACTATTGTATTGCAGATAACTTCTCACACTGTTGTATTGCAGATGTCATTTTAGTATTGGTAGCAGTATTACTCTTTTCCAGTTTCAAATCTGTACTCATAATAATACTCATCTGTGAGCACATCATTATAAAACGTATCTGTGAGCACGTCATAATAATACTTATCTGTGAGCATGTCACAATAATACACATCTGTGAGCACATGTCATAATAATACACATCTGTGAGCACATGCCATAATAATACACATCTGTGAGCACATGTCACCATAATACGCATCTCTGAGCACATCAAATCAAAATGGCTGTTTTTATTATTTCTTCCTGTTGCTTTCTTCACTGCTGTCAGAGCTCTGATTACTGCTGTCACTTTCACTGCTGCTGTCTCTCGTCACTGGCTTGTAGCGTGTCACATGTCTTTGGTGGGTAACCACGGTGACGGGCTTTAGAATGTAGGCCGCCGGATGTCCAAACGTTGTCACCTTTGGAGTGTAGCGGAAAGTGCTGGGCACGGCTCTCTCATTGCTTCCCTTGCCATTTTCTTCACTGCTTCTTCCTTGGTCATCATCTTTGCCCGAGATGGTGCTTGTGTCCTCCTCGCTGCTGGAACTGGAAGAAGATGTGGAGCTTCTGATTTCCTCTGAGATAGAGCCAGGGGTGCTGGTATCGTTCTTCCTTTGAATCGGGTCTCTATTTGCTGAACCCAAGCTCAGATCTCTCCCTTTAATCTCTTTGCTATGTGATTCTTGACTTTGACTTGCCTCACTACTTGAGCTCAAACTCAGCTCAGTGCTATGACTACTTTTATGAGTACCAGTTATTATAAGGCTAGATTTATTGATTTCTGATTCTTCAATAGTGGACATAAGTTTGGGATCAACGCTTGTGCTTGCTGTAGCAGGAGTGGATTCAGACTCACTGCTTACTTCAGTACTGGAATTGGGATTCGATCCACTGCTAGTGCTCATTGTAAATATAGAGTTGGAACCAAGTGGAGTCGTGGGGTATGTCAGACCAATAGAGTTTGAGGTGGTCTCGCTTGTCTCGCTGCCAGATCTGAGGCTTGGAACGATGTTCAGATTTATTCCACCAACGAAGTTGAAGTCTGCGTTAATGTTGTTGTTCTTTTCTCTGGAGCGGGAGTCCTTTGAACGTTCTTCGCTGCTCATGTCCTCTTCACTGCTAGAACTAGAAATAGACTCGCTGACCCTGCCTTCCTCACTCGACTCTGAGACTCCATGTTGGCTGTTTGACTCTTCACTGCTTTTATCGTCCTGACTCAAACTTGAACTTGACTCATTTTTTCCCATCGAGTCCGTGGCCCTGACCGAGCCTGAGCTCAGAGCGTGACTCAAAACTGAGGTGGATGCAGTGTATTGACTTTCCCTGAAGAGGCGGTTTGAATCAAAAGTTCTGCTTGACGGGGAAAGGAATTCAATGCTGTTTCCTTCAATTGCATTACTGTCTGAGGTGTTAGGCGATTGAAAGGCTGTTTCAATACTTGTACTTGTACTTTCTTCACTTTTTGAGCTAGAACTGGAGTCATTGCTGTCGTCCTCCTCACTGCTGGAACTTGAATCAGATTCACTGCTTTTGATTGGCGTGTTGGCCAAGCTGCTTTGAAGGTTTCCATCCATACTGGTGTGGACTGACACTGCTTCATCCCTTTGCACCCCCTCGTCATTGAACACATAGGACTCGCCCTGGTAAAAGTTGCCTTCGATGTCATAGTGGTTCCGATCTCTGTTATAAGTTGCACCTGCACCACTCATTTCATCATTTTTATTGCTAACCACATGTATTTTTGTATCGTGGGGCAGGATGCCAAGACTATCATTGATAGGTCCGGGGCAAATATCTCCGCCATCTGCATGTGCTTCACCTGTAAGTCCTCCAGCTGTTCTGCTGTGGTGGTTTTCACCTGGAGCTGTGAAATGGCTTCCTTTGGGTTTTATAGCCTCTGTAGTGCCAGATATGGAAATTCCAACCCCTGCGTCAATTTGTATCTATCCAAAAATTAAGATTTAATTCATTTTTTTAATTAATAAAATTTCATACCATTATGAAGATCATTATAAACTTTTTATTTATTAAGCAGTATCTGAGGTTATTTAATAACTTCATCAGAAAAAAACACACATTTTTTCATTATCTTCCTATGCCATAAATGAAAATGAATCTAACTTCAGTTTGATTGATAACTGAACAATATAAATTAAATACATTGATACAAACCTGATCAGTCGTCTCTTCACTCTCGGAAGCATGACTTGCTTTTTCTGACTAAATAAAATCAAAATAAAAGGCAGATGAGAAGACTATATTAATATGTTTAATTAATTGTGCTAATAGTGCCTGCTTGGGTTTTACTTCATGGAATTAGCATTAGCATACCTCTTCTTCTTCTGAACTCTCCCATTGGCGTTTTCGGCGCTGAGTCTATAAAATAAGTTCTCATTCAGAATATGTTGGCATACACTATGCAGTGTGAATCGTGACAACCTAACAATGTTTAATGCCTAACAATGTTTTAATACTTCAATACATTTCTATTCAGATGCTAAAAACATATTTAAAGAACCAAAAAATATAGGGAACGTGTTTCCCTTCACGTACATTTGCAGTTCTGAGGAAATGACTTACAGGTAGACCTGATGCCAGGACCAGAAAACCAATGAGCAGTGTGACACACTTCATGCTGAGACTCAGTCCTCTGAAAATACAGAAAACCTATGAGTAGTGTAGTGTAGTAGTGTAACATCATAGTCAGCTGGTAATAGGGGTCCCTAATAGCCCTTTCAAAAATGCACAGCATTTGAGTGAACAGGGAACAAAATTGGTGATGATAATTAAATAATAATAGTTAATGTAATTCATTTAATAGTTTTAATAGTTTTTTTTAAGTACAGGAAACAACATTGGAAAATGTATTAATGTCTATAACATACTGGTATAAACTGCTGTTCAGATAGTTCTAATTTTAAAGTTCTTATTACTGTAATTTCTGAAACAAATCGGCACATTTGCTGAATTTTAAAACTTAGATTACAATATTAAAGTATGGCTGAAAGGGAAACGTTCGCAAGCATCCATCTCCTCTGAGCCCAGTCTTGGACTGGATTACCACATGTAATGCTAAACATCCTTGTGCATCACTGTCATACGTGTCAATCAGATTTAAGTCTGGCGCTTGAGATCAGATTGGTCAAGTCCTGCCTAACGCTGAACCGTCTGTTTCTCAAGATACGATACAGAATCCATCATTGTTTAAATGTCTGATTAAGCACACTATATCAAAATAGGATTATATCATCTTTCAGAAGCAGGTTGACTTGCAATAAATAAACTCCTTGTGGTCCTCCCTAGGCTGTATTTTATACTTTAAATGTTCTAAAGTTATTTACATTGTGCAGTATCATTAAAATTAATATTAATGGAAAAGTATAGCAGTGCTTACCTTTATTGAATTGCCTATGTTTGTTGATTGAATATTTATATTTCACTCTGTATGAATTACAATTACAGAATTCTTTATTATGTCTCTTTATATCCTCACACAGTGGATAGCTGTAATATCTGTTGACTTAAATTCTGCCTAGGGCTTTTATATAGCCAGCCCTTGACCAGGGGCCTTATGTTACCTTGATAATGCAACACGCCTACACTTCCTTCAGTCATCAGGTATATTTTAAGAAGCACATCCGTGTGGTTTGAAAATGATTACTGCTGCTTGCATGAATTTGGCTTTTCTTCACAAATGTTAATGTTTGGGTTTTCAGGTTTACAGAACTTGCATACATCCTGTCTTTATGCTACCAAGTACAATGTATGCTTATACCAAAATAACCCCATAATTTCCTTCCCTCCACAGTCCTCAAAAGTATAGCTTCCTATAATGTATATAGCGGCTTTTTTTAATGTTTAAATTTAAATGTCTCGTTGCTTTGTGACGGAACATCTATGCTTTAACATTTGCTATGATGCATGAGGTCTTCAAATGTGGTTCCAGTGTAAATACAATTGCATATTACAAAAACCAATATGGCATGGACTGACAGTCCTAGTGATATATAAATGAAAGTGAGCCCAGATGCAATGTCATTTTACTTGTAGAAATTTTTTATTTAGCAACACATTCTGCGTCAAGGAATGTTTTAAGTAGTTGTGCTTAGGAATGGAATGAATGGATCAAAATCACTCTTCAGGATTGCCACCAATGCCAAAAGCACTGTTTATGACATCCACTTCAGTCATTTGATAGTTCCCCAAAGCTGCTTGTGGGCACTGATGACCACCATCAGCATGGTACTATCGAATCCTTATTTTTGTTGAGTTGGGGTTTGAAATGACCAGTGTCTGGTGACCACTGTAATAGTAAAAATGTATTTCTGACATTCATAAGAGTTATCGTAGAGATTTTTTATGTGCTTGTATATGTCTGAAATACCCATGTGAATGTCTTGTAGGAGGTTGTAGGAACAGCTTGAAAAAAGAAACCGCTTGTTACATCCCTCCAATGGCTCGTTAGTGGAGAGGAACGTAACTGCCTGCGCGGATAGCGCTAACTGACAACAAAGTATTACTCAGACGAAGTAGTAAAAAGAAGTGTCCCATGGGGTTTTTATTTCTGTACAACACTTAGAAATAAACAACAACAAGGGGAACAAACAAACGAAGAGAGGCTTACTAGTTCAGGTTAGGAGAACGTCCAGGCGAGCGGTCTGTCAAAGTAAATAAATAATAACAAGGGCCCTGGTCTTCCCGACACCTTTACCCTGCCTTTCACAAGCTAAACTCTATACAACTAACCTTTCTGCTACAACAAACAAAGGGACAGCCACTCGCTTCTAACCTATTGTGCATTACAGGTTATCTACGGGAGCATGTAAACCCTAGGGTATCTTACCTAGCCGTTCTCCAAGGAATTAATTGATTTTAACATTTAACAAAACCCACCAAGCACGCACAGCATAACATTTCTCTCTCCTTCTAACACAAAAGAAGTGGTCTTTTTATGTATGAAGGGTTGATTGGGTGATCGGAGCCAGCAGAATAATCTGGTTAGGTTTTTCCATGAGCTGACAGGTATGACAGGTCTAACAATAAAGAGCCACATCCATTTTTAACCTTGGCCAAAAAAATACTGCAAAACACGGTTATATTTTTTCGTAACTCCCAAATGTCCTGACCACACAAAATCTTGAGCCACAGCTAACATTTGTTGTCTAAATGGAGCTGGCATAACAATCTGAAACACAGAACTGTCAATATAATCATCACTCTTCCGTGGGGTCTGTTTGCGTACTAGGATCCCATCCTCTAGTAAATAAGCTACCAATTCCGTCATAGCTGGTTCTCAGGCTACCACAACGGAGTAATATTTCTTAAGACTAGGTGTGCCACGCGTCCGGCTAGAGTACGCACGGGAGAGGTCCGGGCACGCCCATCAGCACCGGCTGAGGATCAGGCTA
>JAOVYW010044616.1:10088-25570 GCA_025775045.1 Hiodon tergisus
ACGGTTGGTTACATCGGGTCTTTGGACTAGCAAACGTTATAACAAGAACAGATCGAGTTTTGACCTATATATATATAATAGCTAGACGTGACTATTACCTTTTTTTTGAACAAACCTATTTTTCAGAAGTAAGTTACACATGAATAGAATACTGCATAAAGTTATGTGTTCCAACAGAAATGAGGGTGCGGACTCCATTACGGCTCAAATGTTGGTTTAGGCCACACGTTTTTAAAGGGCCAATATGTCCGACATTGGTGCGTTTCCGCTTTTTGCTATTTTAACTATTATAGTCTAGGCGGCCTTTCTTATGAATGATAGTTTGACTGACAACTGATCTCAGTTTGAGCCTGAGATTGGAATATTAACCCCACCCCTGCTGTAAAATACCCAATGGTTTTCAAGTGTAGGGCGGGGCGTGGAAACATGTTGTTAGTTGTCGTGAAAGTAGGTCATGGTCAGAGTGACTGACACCTAACCGTGAAATGTCAGGTTGGTACGGTCATTAAACATTTTAAAATATAAGAAGGGCTCATAGGTACAGAGGAAAACAGAACAATATAATTCTACCAGTGGAAAGGTAGTCGAAGAAGACGGGCAAGCTGGTGTTACTCAGGTAGTTGTTTCGCTAGATTCCTAACGTTAGCCAGTTAGGGGGTGGGTATGTCTCTTCCGTAAGCAAGCGTAAAGTACTGCTGGTTATATGATTTCTGCATGTTAAATCTTGTTTGGGGGGGTAACCTGTATTATTATTTTAATTATACCCAGGGTCTGTAATGACTAAATATTATTATTTATGTGGTGATAGCTTGCTAGCTCGGTTGTTGTTAGGCCTGCTTTTGTGTGAAAAATGAAAAGTATTTTATCAAGCGTTAACTTTGCAGCAGCTTAATAGCGTTGTAGCTCACACTGTAACAGGTTGCCCAGGAAAATAAAATGTGCGATGAAAAACTTCCTACGTTTTCCTTTCCTTTCCCGGTGTTTGGGGTCCACCCTCCACATTGTGTTTGTTTTTTCTCTGAATGCTTGCTAACATTTTTACTTTGGCAGCCTATATATGACTGTAGATTTTTGAGCGGGTAGAATTGAAGTATTGCCTTCGTTTTACCAAACAAGATCTAGGTGTATGCCATTGCAATGCTGATTAAGAAAGTGATATTGTAGCTTTGGTGTGGTATTATTGGGATTTATACTTCCACTGTAATGGTTTGCAGGTCACCAGTTCTACCTGCCATGTCAAGGCGTAACAGGAACAGCCGGGCGTGGCGTTATGTTTGGAGTGGGATCCGGCGGGATGAGGACACCAGGTCTCTGGTGCTGGCATCTGAGCATGAGGAGTGGGGGTATGAGTGGCTGCAGGTGAGGGGGTGGGGGTGGTCAAGCAGCTGGTTGGAACAAGGACTGGAGGGCTACACTTATTTAACAATCCATTATGAGATGGGATTGTTCCTTTACTTTTTGTTGTTTCTCTTAACTGGTGCAGTTATTAGTTTAGGGGATATTTGTGTCAGTGGCCTGTCTGCCACCTGTGATCCTTCACATCCGCTAACACTGTTAAACTAGACTAAGATGTCTAGAAGATTACAGAAGACTGCTGCCAAGTCATGTCACACCTGGTGCCATTTAGTTCAGAGAAAAAATCATGACAGCGTCGGGCGCTACACAAAGTGTGGGGGCTCAGAGAGCAGTAACTCACAGGTGTGCCAGCGCAGTGCGTCTCTAGCACTGATCCCTGTTCGGGCTGGTGGACTTTTAATGAAGACCGTCACCTTGCAGCTGTTTCTAATCGGCCTTTCATGCCATGGCCCAGCTTTGATCTGTAAGTCTGTTCCCAAAAACAACACTAATTGAAGGGATGCGTTAATGGATATTGGTCTTGTCAGGTAAATATTTCAGCTTCAATTTTTCTTTTGGTTGATAAAACTGTAAGAGGATGACTTGTCTTATGTCAATCACTACTTCCTAGCAGGAGCATGGAGCATCTTGACAGGGATTATTGAACTAGGTTTCGTTACTAATACTCTGTTTGGTTTGGTTCACTGCAGTTATGTCCTGGGTTGTCACTTGATCTGGCCATGCTTGGCTACCTGCCTTTTTTAGAGCCAAGCTGAGGCATTCTACACGCTCTCACCAAGAGACCACACTTTTCAGACATTGGGTTCCCAGTATAAACATTGCAAACCCTCAATTGCTCACTGAGTTGGCTTCTCCAGTCTCCAGTGTTTTAAAAAAGAGATGTCAATCTGACATTTTCAGTTGGTGCCCATGCCATTGTGTCTGAAGTGTGGCACTTGGCCCATTTGTGTCAACAAGAACAGTGATTCAGATTCGGAGCCAGAGTTCCCCGCAGCCGTTCCAGCTGTGCCAAGCCCAGTGCCTGTGACGGGGGAGTCCTACTGTGGCTGCAACTCTCAAGCTGAGCCCAGCTGTAGCCCCCGACGGCAGGGCTTCCACCGTGTCAAGGACTGCCACTGTGGCGAGGATGACCAGGGTGAGAGACATCGAGGAAAATCGGCTGCTGTGGTCTGAATTCGGCTGCTGTTGTCTGAATTTACATTTCCACCGCTTCTGGAGTCGAGTCTAATGTTATCTTGTGTTGCACTTTAACCCTTAAACTGTATTTCGCTGTGGATAAGTGTCTGTTAAATGACTAAAATTATGGTCTAAAATTCTTTAGCTTCCAGCACCTTTTAAACATTGATTAGGCTTGTTTAATGTTTGTTTAAAGTGTTTAAACTGCTCACAAAACATGTTTTTTTAATTCAAACCATCTTCACAAATCTATTGCACATCGAGCAACAAAATAGCTTTGTTTATAATGTCTAGTAATTCACCTAAATCAAAAATCCCAGTGTCTGCATTCTTTTCTTCTACAAAGATTCAAACTGTTTCATTGATTCTCTTCTTCACATCTCCCATCTCTTCTGGAGATCACTACCTCTTTACTGAAGCATGCTTTTTAAATGAACATTCCAAAGTTTGCGTGATTATCTTATCGGCATTGAATTTGATACAGACATCACTAGCTGCCATCTAATTTGGCCAAACAAGGAATTACTTGACCAGCCCAACCATGGCTTTAGGTATCAACATGGCTTTAGGCATAGGACTGTTGCTTGCAGTCGTTTGTTAAAACTCTGTACACAACCCAGCTCACAAGTCTTTTCAAGGGGGTTGGCAATCCCTAATCTTATGGGGTTTTGTGAATCAAGTGGTAGGTAGCATCTTCAGTTACATTTTAAAATGTATATAATTAGCATTGTTTTCTACCATTAGCCTATGGAGACTACCAACTCTCAGGTGTGCAATAGCTTTGTATCTCCATGAGGAATGAAGGTGTTTATCTGTCTCTGCTCAGACTTTGACTGGGTGTGGGACGACGGCAGCAAGTCTACAGCGACCCTGCTCAGCTGTGACAATCGTAAGGTTAGCTTTCACATGGAGTACAGTTGCGGTACAGCGGCCATCCGGGGCACCAGGGAGTTGGCCGATGGGCAGCACTTCTGGGAGATCAAGATGACCTCGCCGGTTTATGGAACGGACATGGTAGGTACTGCAGTGTGGCTTTATAACTAAATAAAGGCAACTGTGGTGTAGTGGCTATAGCACCTCGATAGAAGTACTCCATTTTTGTTGATAAAAATTCTACTGGATCAATTTGTTAATAATATGCATGATATAAAAATTATATGAGGACACTTGCAGAGCAAATAAAATAACACATTAAGTAATTTTGGATGCTAATCTTTTTGCTCTTGAGTAAATCTCTTAAATGGTGAAATGCACAGTGTTGGGGGAAATCCACTTGTCTCCTACATGCTTCATTAAGGGAAATTTGGATTTTGGTGCCATTTTTGTAGATGGTGGGCATAGGAACCTCAGAGGTTAACTTGGACAAGTACAGACACACCTTCTGCAGCCTGCTAGGAAAGGATGAGGATAGCTGGGGTCTCTCTTACACAGGTGAGATGCAGTACTCTTAGAAAAACAGTAAGACAATGCTCTTTTTTTTATTTCTAAGTAAACAGCCATAGAACTTTTGTCATTTCTTTACACAGGTCTGTTGCACCACAAAGGTGAAAAGACCAATTTCTCTTCGCGCTTTGGGCAAGGGTCCATAATCGGAGTACACCTGGATACTTGGCACGGCACCCTCACCTTCTTCAAGAACCGCAAGTGCATCGGTAAGGGCCTGGGACAAATGCTAGGATTAAGCTGGGAGGCCTGGAACAGAAGCTTGTTTGTCTGATTGAGTACAAATGTAACACGTGTATCTTGATATCTTAACTGCTTTAGATGCGGCAAACTGTTGACCTCAGCCTTTTTCCTCTCATTCACTGTAGGCGTGGCCACCACCGAACTGCTTAATAAGAAGTTCTACCCTATGGTGTGCTCTACAGCAGCCAAGAGCAGCATGAAGGTGATTCGCTCCTGCTTTGCCCCAACCTCCCTGCAGTACCTGTGCTGTGCCCGGCTGCGACAACTGCTGCCTGACTGCGTGGACACTCTAAATGTGCTGCCCCTGCCCCCAGGCCTCAGGCACCTGCTGCACAACAAACTGGGCTGGGTGCTCAGCCTCAACAATGGGGCCCCTGACGGTCCTGACCGACCCCCTGTCTCCCCTACTCCCTCTGGCTCCTACAGCTACACCACTCCCTCTTCTGGGAGTGACTCGGAGGGCTGTGCTTCGGACCTAGATGCCTGCCAGAGGAAGCGCTGCCGCTGGACATGACTTCCATGGTCCCTTTCCAGACCAACTCACACACGCACACCGACATACATTCTTTCCTTCCTCCCATGAATACACCTGTGAAAGAGAGTGATGAAGTCATGAAGGCGCAAACAGAGGGTAAAAGATCGTTCAGCTTGCCTCTCACATTGATGTCCCCACATTGATAACACATTGTGTTAATAGGGTTTTTTCCCCTCTGCAATGTCCTCAGATAGGACATGCTGACATAAGTTTAGAGGTTGCACAGATGGCCTCCATAAAACCATGCTACACTATTCCACACTGTTTCTCCAAATTTCCTGCAACTGTGGGGCCAACCCCAATGTTCAGTGACAACCTGGATTAAAATAATCATTTTGGACAAAATTGTATGGGTAGAAGCTATATTTGAGCCTAACCTGATACAGTGGACTTTTAATTTAGAGGATATGCATAGTCATTTATGCACAGCTGTATGCTGAATAACTGGCACATATTTATTTTTATCCAAATATTTCAGTATTTTCTTTTGTAGCCCTTTATGCAGTGAAGCAATTTAAACTATCACTGTGCAAAAATGCCAGGAAAAAGCATCCATTTGCAAACTGATTGATTGTTTTGTTTTTTTTCTTCAGAAATGCATAAATTGCCTTATTATGATCTCTGGTAAAAGGCATTTCTCATTTGACAGAATAGTTACTGTCTACCTGTGTGTACAGAGTTTAATAATTTTATTTTAGTTTTTTTAACTGTCTTACTTGCATATAAATGGACCATGTCACAGTATCTACCTTTATATTCTCACTTTCCTGTATGGTTAACATAGGTAAGAAATAAAATGAAAAATATGCAGTGAAGTGTATGTAATGTGTAGCCAAGTAGTGATTTGGTTTGTCTCACTTCAATGGCAGGACCCTCTCAGGAATACAGAAAATAGTAGTCCAATAGTAAAATCCAGTAACATTAAATTAGTTTCCTAAACAAGTTACTTATGAAGACCTGCTGGTCTAATGACCCATCGTCACTGGTCTTAAATGTCACGATTGTTCATGCATCCTATTCTTTTGGCTTCTTGGTTCTCAGTTGATCTTTTCGTATCTGACTACAGGACAGGCAAGTGTCTGTTGCTGTAATGGCAGCTTCTTACATTCTCCGAACTTCAGGACAATCTCGCATGAGATGGCAAGTATGCCCAGCTGCCACTCTTTAGCAGTGAACCTGTTAAGCAGCTCTTTTTGTGTTGCAAGCCAGTGTAGACCTTCCTCCATGAGGGGCTAAGCATGTGTCGGCGCAGAGACCTGAGCTGCACAGTTGAGTTGACTTTTAGGTCGTCATACGATCATATATTACTTTTCTGAAGGGGATGTGTTGTCATTTGTCATAACCTAGTTTTATATTTGATTTAGTTTTTTATTTATTTTTCTACTTCAAGAATGTAACGTCAAGCCTGTGAGGGCTAATTCTCACTTACAGGAGATGAATGCTTTGAAGCATATGTGCTGAATTGTGTTTCGGTTAGAGGGTGGGTTGAATATTTGGGAATGGGGAGGGGATCTTGTTAGACGTGGTTTTATAATTCACTGTAAAAAGTTTTTTTTTTTTGCATCAAAGCACTTTTGCTTACTGTACTGAAGAAACAATATATTGGTCTCTTCTCTTTCTTGGCACTAATTGTATCTAAAAGCATGGCCTTTTTATTTGAAACATTTTTTTTAAATAGTTTTAAAAATAAAGCATTAGCTGCCAATAATTAGTGTTTGTTTTTTGTAGTGTGTATCGTTATGTTTGTTGTGGTGGTATCTCCAATTGATTTAATTATTCATTTTAATGTTACAATAATGGATCGCTGATAACCCTATTTTGCAAGGTAGTATAATTAGGGCCCCGATTCTATCGCGATAACGAAAATCACGAAACAACTAATTTTTAGGGAGGGTATTGCGAAAAACCTACATGATGTAATAATTAAACATTTAGTCCTATAAAAGAATGCTCACTTGTTATGAGATATTATATCTTGGTACATTTCGTTTTTTTCTATATGCTTCCTGCCGCTAAGCTCTGGTTAAAGGGAAGTGAATCACTGAGAAAACAAAACAGCACGTTAGAATAGCCAGTTAGGTAAGTACTGCACTTACTGATTAAAATTTGAATACACTAGTTATATTTGTATTCTTTCATATTTTCATACGCATTTCCGTCAGTGCTGTTTTGATGGTATCAGTGTTTAAAGAATGTTTAATGCTGCCTTATTTTTTTTCTTTTCTATATACGTTCTATACAGTATACACTTTGCATTTAATTATAGTTTTCAAACATAAAATTTCAGTTTGGTAGTTTCAAAGAGTCAACGAAAAAATAAGAAACGTGCTTTTCCTGAAACCCGATAAAATCGGGGCTCTGATTATAACATAATCACTTGTCACTTGAAAAATAAATACTTGACTTCACAACAGTAAACACTCATATTAGTGTCACTCATGGAAGTTGTCATCGGTGCATTCTTTACAATCACTCTCAGATACACATTTCAACTGCACCAGAATTCCTTTTAATTAATTATTTTTTTAGACTGTATTCCCTTTGTTAAATCACGTTTTTCAATTTTTCATTTATATGAGTAAAAATTAGAAGAGTTTTACAGGTAAAATATAAATTCCTACACGCCCAAGGTGTTTTTAATGTAATAAGTATAAATTTTGTTTAAATATATAGATGCTGTTACTGGTTTGTCACATCCCCTGTGACAATTAATAAGAAAACATAGGTTATTTTCTAGAAATTAAAAATAATCTTTTCAACAACGGTTCGTCAAAATCAGGCGTGTACTACCATTAAAAAATGAATATATTCAATAGCATATCAATTAATGTAAATCTGTTTCTCTCCCTCCATTTTATTTCAAATTGTAGGGCATCACTTCCACAAAATGTAGACGGGTGTTACACTCCATACTCACTCATACTCCAAAATGTATTATCCTAATAAAAAACATACAGTCCTTACTATTTCCACGATATATATCATTCCGTATAATTATCTCTAGATTTTAATTGATTATAGCAAGAAAGAGGTTAACTTTCATGGTTATTTAACCGGGTACAGGTCTACCACAATTGAACAGAGTACGGAACGAAAGGTCGTCCCATTGAGTTGCTACACGGAACAGTATACTTGAAGTTCCGTTCATTGGAGGTCAAGATAAAAAGGTT
The DNA here is from genome assembly GCA_025775045.1 of Hiodon tergisus. Classification (NCBI taxonomy): domain Eukaryota; kingdom Metazoa; phylum Chordata; class Actinopteri; order Hiodontiformes; family Hiodontidae; genus Hiodon; species Hiodon tergisus. Next base: position 18,012 of record JAOVYW010044616.1, read on the forward strand.
AGAAACAACTTATATTTGATTTACGTGCATTGTATTTACACTGTTAGTCAATCCCACTTAATAAATTGCAATTTCGCCTTTTTTGCGAATAGGCTAGTGGAATGTTTGGTCAGCTCTGTCTAGCTAGCAAGTTTAATCAAATATAGCTTGCCTCTGGTATTTATCCCGCATGTCAAACGGAAGAAGCGCTTAACCTTTTAAAAAAGTAAAAAGTAAAATGGCTTTCATAGATATCAGTGCGGCTTTTTATTTTTGTAAAGTAATACGGAAATCGATTTACAGTTATTTCAATCGTTGTCATTAAGTACATTCAAAAGATAAATTGTAAAGGCTAGGTATATAAGTTCCTCAAATAACTACCAACTAAATACATACAGCAAAATTATTTTTGTTGCACAATCTTTAAAATGATGACACTTATTGTGAATGCCTTTTATTGAGCGATTTTAAATAGCCGTTGAACTACTAACACTAATTATCTGTGTGGTTTAATTGGTTTGCCTACTGTTTTTGTTATTTAATCCAAGGTTAGACGCCACTGACATTGCCGACATCACGCCACAAGATATCCGACCGCTGGATTAGTTTGAATCCTCCATTTGATAATCGTTGTCTGTCAAGTATACACACGTGAGCAATCTGTGTTGTATTTTTTCTGTATGTTTGACTTAACTAAAATGTGGACTGTAGGTACCAAAACTTTCCTACGTAAATTATAGTTATTTTTCTGGACAAAATCCATATTTGGGTTTACTATATTACTTTGGCACCACTGTCTGAATGAGTGACCTTGTATCGTGTGAAGTTGCAAGAATTTTGATAAAGAGAAATGTATGAGATAATATTTAAACCTTTTGTATTTCGTTTAATGCAGTGTCTTTTGTGTAAGGCTGAAGGCTAAACGGACCAAGAACAATGGTGCGGAAGAAACAAGTGCGACTGATAGCGGAGCTGGCCCGCAGGATGCGTGAGTACCGAGCCCTGAAGGAGCGTCCACACGACTCCCAGAAATACGCTTTGGACTACGAGACCATGACACGGCCTCACACGGGCAAGAAGCTGCCGGTGCTGGCATGGGAGGATGTGCGGCGCGAGAGCCGCCTCTTCACCCTCCTTTCTGGCCTTAGGCTCTTTGGCATGGGTCGCCTCTTCACTCGCAAGTCCTGGCTCTTCGAACACAACGAGCCTTGCTTCTGGCAGATAACCAAAGTCAAAGTGGATTACACTGCAGAGGTGAAGGAGTGTTTTGTTGTAGGTTTTTAAAGTTAATAATAATTACATTATCTTGTGTCTTATTTACAAAGGTTATTTTTTTAATTTCCCTTTTAAATATAGAATATGGACCATGGAAATGCTTGGGGTATCCTGACATTTAAAGGTGAGAATAAACCCAGACATTCAAACAAACAAAATTTTGGACTCATTAGTATTATCACAAAATCCAACCCTCGGACGCCCCCTGGTGGAATGAGAACTGTAGACTTTTCCACGTGACTGCGCTTTCTTCGGTAACTAATCAGAGCTGCTTTTTTTTTTTTTTTTTTTTTAATTTATGGGATCTTTAAAGGTAATACTTCAGAGTCGAGTTTAAATTACAGCTTAAACAATTGCAAACTTATCGGTCCCTCAATAGCTGAGGAAAAGCTGAATGCATATTAAAGTATCTATTTTTAAAGTTGCCCTTAATGAGTGTCTGCTAAGTAAAATAAGTTTAATAATAATACAAAGAAACTGATATGGATGCAGTACAGGGTTTTTCACATATTTCTATTTGAATGAATGTTCAGCTGCGTTAAACCTAGTTGTGTATTTTCAGCTGTTACTGAATTGCCTGTTCTTGTTCATGTTACATGAAAATCACAATTTGTATATGTAGCTGTATTCATAATGTGAAACACGTTTTGGACACTATTTTCCAGGTGAAGGGTAAAACGAAACATTCAAAGGCCTAACCCATGAGATATTTTTGCCTTCCCCTTTTGTTTCCCAGGGAAGCAGGAGGCTGAAGTGAAGGAGGTGGACAAGGTGATGTATCATGACTGGCGCCTGGTGCCGAAGCACGAAGAAGAGGAGTTTAAACGCTTTGTGCCGGTTCTGGACGACACCCCGCGCTATGTAACCTACCCTCCCCTGCTGCGTGCCATGATCCTCGCACAAGCACGTAAAGAGGGACGACCGCTGCAGGAGGAGCCTACCATCGACTTGCTCAGAAAAGTTCAGCTCAGGGAGGACTTCTACTATAGCCAACAGAAAGAGCGGCGGCAGCAAGAAGGGACTTTGGTCTGATAAGATGGCAATGGAGAACCTGAGATGGTTGTCGTTCTAGTGATTCTGTCCGAACAGGGAGAGCAAATGGACCGAGTCCTGGTGAAATTACACTGTAGAACCTGGATGGAATTGAACAATAACTGTACTCTTCACTGCTAGTTCCTGGTCATGGCATTCAAAGGACATCTTTTCCTTTTCACATTATAAAGTGTTGTGAAATGAATGTGTTTGAAAATTAGTAATGTATTACTGGGTTATAGTCTATATATTTGGTTGTGGTTATACTTGCAAATAAACTTATTTGTGGTTCTTTTAGAATGGAATGTTGTCTTTGTTAAATAACGTGTGTGTTTGTAGGCGTGTGTGAAATAGTATATGCGTAAACTGGTTTGTATGTGTCCATAGCTCATGGGGTGGGGGGGTTACTTCATACTCCCATCAGTGTCATACATTTGCATGCTGGCTCAATTACACACTTACAGCCGTGTGAATCCCATGGGTTTCTTGCAAAACCATTGCTTCCTCAGCCTAAAAACCTGCTTATATATAAGCAGAAGACTCCGCATATCTATATAAAATAAATGCAAAAGAAAAATGTGGCTACCTTCTACAGGGCTTGCCCATGGTTGACAACAGCTGGTAAGAGATCATATTTTGCCAATTTGCAAAGCTGTTACACCATTTAAATTGACACATCAAGACCGGTGTGTGTGTGTGGCTACCATAGCAACCAAGTGTTGTGCTTTTTTTGCGTACGCGCTGCCGAAAGCACACATGCGCTCAAGATGCACGCAGCCTTCTAAATCCTAGCCTGAAATACGTGCGCGTGAACTTCTTTTCTGTCTCCTCAGAAAGCGTAGGTGGGGTGATCGGCTTCTTCTGATGCAATAATGATTTGTCTTGTGTTGACCATATTTGCAAACATTTTCCAGACAGGTAAGGACAGTTTACTTCCAATTACTAATACGCTTCGATTTATGGATTTAGTTACGATCATCAGATACAACAGGGGGGTTTCTGTAAAGTTACTTTCAGTTAACACTACAACCTATTACAGTGGCGATATATCATGACACGGAAGTATGATGCCTAATTTGTTAAATGGGATGAGTTTTTCCATCAGTACACAATCGTGCAGTAACGTTAACAAGTAGGGAACATTGAACGTGAAGTGACATTGTTGAATAGGGAAACTTATTCTAAGCACTATTTTGTATGTACTTTCAAGTGAGTTGTGGGGCTGCTTCCATTTATCTTTAAGATATTTTTAATATCTTTATGTTAGTCTTGTTGCCAGCCACATACCCGGCTCCTATTGGTCAATTCTTGCTCGCAGCGTAATCGCGTTTTACGATTAGTAGGCTGGCTATACTTATCATGGGACCGAAAAGGCTGCTGCCTGATCAGCAAAAGCGAGTTGATTCCGTTACAAAGCGTAGAAGGATTAATGGTAAATTTGGTCGATGTATACTCTCTTATAGCATTCGATTATTTAAACCGATTTTAAATTGCAAAAGTAACTTTTAAATACGTTTTATTTGTGACAATGTGTGTTTAACAATTTAATACAAATTTACTGAGAACTATGGCCTAATTAATTTAATTTTAGGAACTATAGAATAGTGATTTGTCCATTGAATATGAAATGTGTTGTGATTGTACTGTTTTCTCACCGATGTGTCGATGAGAGAATTCGAGAGCACTTGTTTGAAATTTAGGTTGGTGTCAACCCCTGTCAAACTTAATAAGTCTTTGCATGCGTAGTCTTACTTAATTTCACTGTGGTTATTTATTAAGTGTAATATTTCCGAGTTTAATTAACGTTAGTTAACCAGAATTCAGTTGAGTACTGGTTGTATTATTATACACATAGTAATAAATGCATATTTATTTTAATATATGTTTCTTTGTATCTGCATACTTCCAGCAACACAGGACTCAGATTTGAAGTCCAGACCAATATTCAAATAAAAAGGCACACTAATCTAATTGTGGCCCAGCAAACACAGAGGCTGGAGGGTGTTGGGGTGTTGGGGGTGGTGGGGGGGATAAAAATTTGTTATGCTAGGATTTAATTTGAAATTAGCAGTATTAAAACCAAACTAGATTATTTAATGCATTTGTGGTCTCAAGTATTAAAATGATCAGTTCATCTTTATTTAATTTACATTTCAAATGATGTTTTCCTGAATTAAATAAAAGGGGACATTTGGACATGCACTACATCAAGTATCATAAAATTATCTCTGTAAAGTGCGTGGATTATCAGCTGCTAGTTTCAAAGTGCTAGAGTGATGTAGATTAAATGGTGGAGTCCCAGAGAGGTTTTGACATGGGTTTTCATCTCACAGCCTGGACAGGGGTCAATGAGCGAACTTTCATTGCTGTGAAGCCGGATGGAGTCCACAGGAGACTGGTGGGCGAGATCATCCGTCGGTTTGAGAAAAAAGGGTTCCACTTGGTGGGGCTGAAGATGGTGCAGGTGAGATTTTAAAGCACCAGTCGTGGTGGCAGTGTTTTTATGGACAGTGTGTTGAGTGAAGTTTAGTACTGAACTGGCTCTGGAAAAAGTCCAGGTATCACACCTTACTCGGCTTGAGAAAAGAATGAGGTATCTCTTAAATAAATATGGTTAAGAACAATGAGACAAACGTTATTGTGGATTTTCAACTGCAGTTAATGTATTGAGATTGTTGGGAGAATTCTTCACCTGTACGGTTTGTGCCAGGCCTCAGACAGTCTTCTGAAGGAGCATTACTGGGACCTGAGGGACAAGCCTTTTTTCAGTGGACTCATCCGATACATGAGCTCCGGACCCATTGTCGCCATGGTGAGACTTTGCATATTTTATGACCCCATTGTTTTTAAAGGGGGAGGGTTTTAAACAAGGTTTGTTTCATCCTGTGTGGGTGCAGGTATGGCAGGGTTTGGATGTGGTGAAAACAGCTCGCAAAATGTTAGGAGAGACAAACCCTGCAGACTCGCTTCCTGGAACCATTCGAGGGGATTTCTGCATGGAAGTGGGCAGGTATGTCACTGTCTCCTCTCGTCAGAATAGTGCTCTGCTTGAACATTAGTTTTAGGTAATCTCGTTTGGTAGAATGAGCAAAGATTATTTTAATTTAAAATGAATTGATGGCCTCCGGAGTGGCTCGGTGGGTAAAGGCCCTCGCCCAAGCACAGGCTGAGCCCTATGAGCTAAAGATCGCCTGTTCTAACCCAATTCCAAATTTGGGAGAGAATGTAATAATAATTGCAGATTTCAAATCTATTTAAAGTAAATCCTTTTTTATAGGTTTGTGTGAGCATAATATATTTTTTTAAAGGGTGATTGTGAATGCAAAGATTCTGAAATAAATCAAATGCGGTGAAGCCTCATAATCTGTCATTGTTGGTGATTTTAATGTGATTTTGACGGGGGCAGAATTACTGAAGGAACATCGTTAAGCCGGTTAATTCTGCTAGCCGTGCTGGGGCACTGGGAGGTCGATGCAAACTGACGCGACTATATGTGACACAGGAACGTGATCCATGGCAGTGACTCGGTGGAGAGTGCGCATCGGGAGATTTCGCTGTGGTTCCATCAGCAGGAACTTGTGTGCTGGGAGGACAACAGCCAGCGCTGGGTCTACGAGTGATGCACACACGGCATACACGCACACAGAAGTCGTTCCATCAAAAACCTCAGACATTTATAGATTACATACATATGCACGCTTTGGTCTACCTATCACATTGACCTTTGACTCTTTTTTTAAACTCGGGCACACAAACTGTGTGTGCGTATTGGGGTATGTAACCGCTGGAAAAGAACTGCACTTCTTTTGCTCTTTCAGAATCCTTTGAGGGCGATACCGGACAATATATAGACCACGGGCCTGTGTGTTTACAGGACAGTGTGCTTGTGTACTCCACACTGTACCTGTGCATCCACATCTGGAGAGCGCTGTCCTGCCGATCTCCTCTCCTGACATTTACTCCAGAACAGATTCACCACAGCAGTGCCTCTTCTCCATCAATGTGACCAGTGATACTTGGGACTGGCGACTCAGAAAAATGCACTGTCAGCAGCTTATGACATTATCTTAGCACTAATTTCATAAGGTAGATTTTACCTTTTTATGATGCCATATATCTAGTCCTAGTTTAATTCACCGTTCATAAATTATATTTATTGTGCTTTTTTAATGGTTTGGTGACCTTGTAAATAGTTTGCATTACAAAGCAATCTTATAAAATGGTCAAGAGACTGCAGCCATGCATATACGTTGAATATGTTTTTAACATTTACAAATTCTGGATCATAAAACTGCACCTTGAGGTCTTGCCTGAAAACATAAAGACAAAAGATTTGTATATATTTGCCTGCTTGTTGCTGTTTTCTCTGTATGCAATAATTAAAGTGCTGCAAATAAAGCAATCATGGTATAAGATTAAATTTGAATTAAATAATTGTTGAATGGTGTAATTACAGTTAAGTAATACAGACTAAAATGCCTGTTTTTAAATCATACTTTTTTTGTACTGTCTTTTTTGTATTGATTTTTGTTATGCACAAGGTTCACTGGTTAAGTTGTTTTATGTATGTCCTGCATCGACTTGGATGTAGGTTTGTGCTTTTGTCAAACCAAACTTTAACCAGATCTCTTAAAGATAATGCAAAAGCAATTTGAGTGTATGTCAAAGAACTCCTCAAATGAAGCAGTAGCATGCACATGGTTCGTCCCTTTAAAATGATGATTCTCAGCGATCTGTGTTGTAGTCGGCCCTTGTCGAGTAGCGGACCTGTACAGCAATCATCAAAACATTGTTCTCCATCCCTCTGAATTGTTTCTCACACTGTGCTGCAAAACGTGGCCAAAAATGTCTTCATGAATAAAGGCGATTGTCCCAAATAAGTGTTTACAGTTTTTTTTATACAGGAGAGTAATTGTCCAGTCCCACTATTTTTTGTTTGAGTTTGTGTTTGTTACTAAGATACAAAGGAGGAAGTGATGTTTATTACGCTAAAAGAATGACTAGGGCACCTAGGTTTCATAGCGTGAATATTATTTAATACATACAGAGTACATAGTGTTGGGGGGGATAGAGAGCAGGTATCAAAGGATGCAGATAACAGGGTTTTTTTTACTGCAACTTTACAGAAAATACTGGCATAGAGGTCAGGGCCTCTCAGTTCTGCTGTTTTTCAACAGATGAGGAAGTTTATGCACGAATCACAGCTGAACTGTGGGAAAAACAGCTCACAGCTTACTAGTTGTCATAATTGGGGGGGGGGGGGGGGGGCAAGC
>JAOVYW010044638.1:0-14585 GCA_025775045.1 Hiodon tergisus
CCCCCCCATAGTGCGTATCAAAACTCATGCGTATTAGGTAACATTTATTTACGCCCCAATCGTGCTTCTCTCTATGTAGGCTATTGCTCTTTTGATTTTGGAATCGAACACAAATAAAACGGCGATCTTTCAAAACGTAAGAAGTATTTGTAGGATTTATGCAAAATCTACATGTAGCCGTTAGTGCATTAAGACAAGGTGCGAATGCCGGATACATATAGATGCTACAATTCATGTATGGATATGTAGTTAAAGTTTATCCAACCATCGAATATATATTAATACAATAACGTTTAAGTCACGTTAAATGTCCATTTGTTAGAAATTTGGCCCGATGGCTTTTCATCTTTATCGATACAATTGAAGAGGTATGTGCGCTTAACTTTCTAATGTTCCCTGGCATATACTAACAAACTGAATCTAAGCAGCCCTTATCATACTTAAAAAGAGATAATATTATTGCATTGAATTACAAACCATATTAAACCATGTGAATTACCTCCGAAATCTGGCCTCAAGCGAATGTCATATCCTTTCAACAGTCTATCCACTGTTTCTTTTACCAGTGACATATTGCTAGGATCATTGACACTAGAGAAAAGAAAAAAAAAGGTACATTCTTATATGAATACGTTTCTACAATACATACTGAAGTATTCCACACATTTTACAGTCATGCAAAGTAAGAAACGTCAAATCGAATCACTTACCTTTGCGCACAGACTACAGCCACTATTAAGGGAAACGTCAAAATCAAGTAGCTTCTTCCCTGGATTCTCAACATCGCCATAGTTTTGATATGATTTTGTATTTCAGTAAAGCCAGACGAGATCCAACTTATTCTAGTCAGTGCAGTAATTCCAATGTGAAGCGCATGCGCACACACTACCACAACATCAAGGAGTAGCGGCTGCTGATGCTGATGGTAGGACCAATTTCCTTGTCAGAGAAAAAAATTTAAAGGGGAAAGTAGTTGGAGAGCAGTTAAAACACATCTCGTTGAATTCAGAAGATGCATTTTCAACGCGGGGGTTTATGAGCTGTCCATAGCAAGTACGCGCTGTTTGATTTAAGACTACTGTGGTTTAGACAATACGTTACGTGTAGTAACGAGCAGTGGTAGCAACTAATCTAGTCGCACAGTGTTGCTTTAGATAACGGAGATCGGGAAACTTTAGTTGAGGCTGTTTTACAATAATAATGTTAATAAAAATTATATAGGGGTTACTGCTATGAAAATTATAAATAAATAATATGTGGGTTTCAGATCAGAAAAAAGCTACTAAACACAAAGCGCTTGCCTGCACCAATATTGTATATTGCTATAAAACAAAATCGTAATCTCTAATACAAATTTAAATGTTTATCCATTAATAAGTCTAAATAACATTTGGTGATTAAGCTAAAGAAACACTTTGTGGCCGGAAATTATGGAGGCTAATCAAGTTTGAGGACGTTTCATTTGTACAAGCCCACTGAAACCCTGTTTCATTTTTAATAAGCACGTGCATATTTACCATCCGCTACTATACCCAACAGTGGGTCCTAATAAATTAATACCAAATAATTAATGAGGGATACCCAGAGTCCTCAAATAAAGTTAACATATAAAAGATATTGGAGTATAAGTCCAGAAGGCAATTGTCGTATAAGGTTAATAAAGCCTTTTCAAGCAGCGTTTTGTGTGTGAGCAGTTTGCTCCTTTTATACAAATAGCTTATTCTCTTCTTTTAGTTAACGATAACTGGGCATGTCAGTGGAAATATACAGATATGGCATATTTAAAAAATAAAAATTATTTTAATAAATAATAAATTAATTAATAAATTACTTATCTTGCAGTTCCTTTCTATAATCAATTATAATAACTTCCCAACAAAACGGGAAGGTATTATAATAATAAAAAAGCACCAATTTTAAAGAAATATTGTCTGGTTGCTCTAAATATAAGTAATTTCACAAAGGCACAATACATAGGAAAAGTTTTGCCCTAAGACCACATCTCTTGGGCCAAGAGAAAATGGTGACAGGAACATCACTGAGAGGCATGTAGTAGAGGTAAGTTACTTCCTAACAAGAGCAAAGTGGAGTAAATCAAATATGGTTTTATTTCTGGTATATAAATTGATTATGTGTTCATAGATAATTATTCCGTGATTGAATTAAATCTAAACAAAAACTGTAAAATCACTTGTATTCTGCCTATATGAAGTTTAGGTTTGACCACCTATCATCCAGGAGGGTGCTATCTCCATCTTTCTTTCCTATATGTCAACCTCAAAATGTGACAAATAACCAGATAAGTTTAATAAAGTTGATTTAAGACATTTATTTTATTTTCTTACATAGTTGCCACTGAAAAAAAGGTAAAACAGTTCAAGAAATAAGAAGTTGTGCCTTTTTTAATTTTAGCAATAAACCCTTGTGGAATGCTCTAAGTGATTCCGAATTCCCCCCCGTTTTTTTCTTTTTGTTTTTTAATCTCTAAACTGATGCTTGGTAAAAACCTTGCCAAAACAATCGGCGGATTTCCTGCTTTTAATCTCCCAAGATGACTTAGACTTATTCAATTACCGTCAACGGCCGCTCTCCCTCCCAGCATTTTCAACACCGTCGGTCCTTCTCCGGGAACTCTTACCTTGTTCTGTTGAGCACTGTTAGATGTGACAGCACTGTTCCAGGGAAGTAACAGAACTCAGGTGAAGCCTCAGAAATTTTGGTAGGATGCCTTTTTTCCAAGATTAAGGTATGGTTTGCAACAACTGTTACAGTTGACAAGACCACTTATAGTGGTCTTATGTGGATTATGGCTTTCCTTGTCACATGGATTTTCCTGTTTTGGTGAGTATGATCGCGGTTGATAGCAAGAGTGTTACCTGTGTTGCATGAAGATCTGTTTAAAAAAAAAAAGATTATTATCATGCGTTATTTATATTTTAGCAGTATGAATATATGTATATATATATAAATATATGTATATTTAAGGTTTAAGTATTCTTTCTTAAGATTTAAGGTTTAATAAGTTATTTAATAAAATTGGACCACAGGCTGTAGTCCAATTTGTTTTTTATTGGACTACATCCTGTAAATTAAAAGAGATGTGTATGACTATCTAATCTGCAAACCATCTTTACAGTCTTTGCAAAGTCTGGGGAAACCAGCGTGTCTATTCCGATAATATCACACGCATTTTAGACGGACTCCTTGATGGTTATGACAATCGACTGAGACCGGGATTTGGAGGTATAACGCTATTTTGGTAACCTATGCCGAAGCTAAAATTAATCAAAAAGAATACCTTGTCAGGTTTCAAAAAGTTTTATTTTAACTGAGGCCTGTGAGAATGGCAGTTCCCGTCATTGCTATATGATCACAGTAAACTGTTCTCAGTCACAGCGTGTTATGCAATATTTTAGGTGTCACGTAAAGCCTTTGCGAAAGATGTTGGTTATCGATTTGGGAAGCCATGTAAAACTTCATTACTATCCTAAAAAAACTCTTTTTAGGTCGTGTTACTGAAGTCAAAACAGACATCTTTGTCACCAGCTTTGGGCCTGTTTCAGATGTCGAAATGGTAAGAAGATATATAGCGTAACTTCCACGTAGATGGGCAAATGTAAATTGCAATTATCAATAATGATTAGTGCTTTAGAGTGGGCATTCTTAGGTCGATTAATTATTTTGAGATCGTCTTTCGCGTATCTACTGCCTCAGCCATGTTTCTGAGGCATTTAGTGCTCTGGCAATTGGGCAGAACGTCATTAAAGCAGATTAGTCATTTTAATCAGCTTGACAGTCTCAGTCCACGAAGGACCTAGCTAAGCATATGTTCTTTACATTTCCATAATGTTATACTGCCTTCCCAAAAATCATATGATCATGTTACAGATTATGATGACCTGTTGAGAACTTGGATGAAAGGAATAGAATATGAAACATTTTGAAAGATAAAGAATGGGTGCAATAGTTTTGACATGCAAGTACATAGAAAATCCCTTAATACGTATAATTTTGATGTTGGATTTTATTGTCTAGTTTCTTTTGAAAGCACTGTTAAAAATTAAAAGACAGAATTATGTACATCACATAGATACAGTCAATTATATTTAATATATACTTAAATAAACATTCTAAGTTACATAAACAAACCACTGAAACCACATAAGTTTGGGATGATATTAAATATGTATATTTTTACTGAAAAGCAAAAACGATAAAGGATTTTTCTTCTGCTCACTGTAAAACTCTGTAGGAGTACACTATGGACGTGTTTTTCCGCCAAACATGGCTCGACGAGAGGTTACAATTCGAAGGGCCTGTTGAGATACTCCGGCTCAACAACCTGATGGTCAATAAAATCTGGACGCCCGACACATTTTTCAGGAATGGGAAGAAGTCCATCAATCACAATATGACCTCGCCCAACAAGATGTTCCGTATAATGCAAAATGGAACAGTGCTCTACACTATGAGGTATTTTGCACATTTCCAAAAGGAATTTTGGGTTTTATACCCAACATTTTCGGTTTCTGGGTGGTTAAGCCATATTATAATACGGTATGAAAATAGATATGTTGAGTAGTTCAGATCTGATTTGAGTTTTGCAGGTTTATTTTCAGTTTTTCCCTGAATATTTAAGTTTATATTTACTTTTCTTAAAGCTGTATGTTCAGGGTATATTTCTGTGTCATCTGCTTTCACTTTTCCTTCAACTAAGCTTTATAAAAGTGCAAGTCGTGTTTGTGATTCATTCTCATTGCCATCGGCGGAAATTGATCAGGATGAATACGTGAACAATGTGTTATTGTTTTTGAAGAGTGTTATGTTTTCTCCCCATGTTAATGGGACTTGATCATCCTCCTGCTGGTTTTACAACACAGACTGACGATCAATGCCGAGTGTCCAATGAGGCTAATGAACTTTCCCATGGATGGACATGCCTGTCCTCTGAAATTTGGTAGCTGTGAGTATTTTTTCATACCCTGAAAGCAGTTTAATCACGTATCTAATCATTCATAATGGGTATTATTATTAATTATTATTATTATTACCCACATAATATATCCATATTCAAAATATAGATGGCTACCCCATCAATGAGATTGTTTACACGTGGAAGAAAGGACCTCATTTATCAGTGGAAGTACCAAAAGAGTCATCCAGTTTGCTCCAATATGATCTAGTGGGGCAGACCGTTTCCAGCGAAACAGTTACGTGCAGCACAGGTAAGGTTCTTATTGAAAATCATTATTTGGTGACCAAATGCTCTGCACTTACCTGTAAGCGTCCTGTTTTTGCACTTTTCAAAATGTATTTGACCACTCAAACTGAGAAAAGGAAGTGCGACTGAATAAATTGGATTTAGTAAAAAAAAACTTTTTTGAAGTCTCACAGGTTCAGGCAGTCACCTGCATGATTCCGGTCCTGTTTGTTTTACATATTTATTTACTCTGTGTAACTCCATGGACGTAACAGCAATTTCTGGCCTTTGTAGACTGTGACTTTCCCGGAAGCTTGCTTGAGTTGTGACTGGAACACATTGCAGGAAGATGGAATCATCAACATACACTCAGCTTGAAATGCTTTTATTTTGAAACACAGGTGGATTCACTTTCTGTTCGTTTTGCCGTGAGATGTGGAGAAAAGTGAATCAACGCTAGTATTGATCCTCCAATATGCTTATTTATGACTTATTTACGAATTTTACGACCCAGGTCTCATGGCAAAAAAATATATATCTCCAAACATACAAGAGGTCTAGTTTAAGAACATGCAAGCACTGTTTCATTACATTTGATGGTTGATAGAATATTGTTGAGCATGAAAACACATCAACGTCTATTCTTTCCCCCCCACCTCCTGTAGAACCAATGTATCACATAGGATGCTTCTGCATATGCATATAATAAGCCACACTTCTTAAAGGGGCATCGCATACAATTGACTTCCTATAGCAAGCACATGATACATTTTTTAACATTTTTCACAGCATCTGTCGGGGAAAGAAAGACAAATTTTGCTGAGAGTTTTGCTTTCTTAATGAGCAAGGAAATGTCTTTGTGGGTTTCTTACATAGACAACTGGCTCTTTTCAAAATTTAAGGTGCTCAATCTGTATACTATTTCAGGTCAGGTCTCCTTTGTGTACTGGTTTAGTGACTGATCTTAAAGCACATTACACATGTTGTGTTGGTTTATACCAATATCTTTTTTCCCCTTTTCTTTCAGGCTTCTGGTTAAAGATGAATTTAGTCAGTCAGGAATGGTCAAGTCCAATTAGGCAGTATAGAGGAGAACACCGAGGAGGTTCCTCATCAGGACAGAGAACTCTGCCTCTCTTGTTATCGTCCGCCATTACAGGCCCTCTCTCAGCGAGAAGAGATTCTCTTGAGCGACAGTCTAAGAGGCTTAACTAAACTGGTCTAATTTATACCTTGCCTTTTGCCTTAAAAAGAGCACTGATGCCTAAAGCCCATATAGCCCTTTACACATCGTATTATCAAGGATTAGGAGCGTAGATAGGTCAGAGCCTTGGATTTCCAATAGCAGCAGGTTCCACTGAATACAGTAGGCACTACAACTTGACATAAACTGCAGACGGAGCACCAGAGGGACTCATTGTTCTTTTTTATTCTGTTAATAAAGTATGAACCACCTGTAGTGCTCCGTTGGCTATCCCTCCAACCTTCCACAGGATGCTGAAGGTGCTGAGGTATCAGCTCAGCTCCTCACTGACTACCTTATTATTAGGTCTTATTTTCCGTATGTGTCTACCATTATGCCAGTTTCCTGGAGTTCTCTTAACTGCCTTTGGGGTCAGGGAATCATTTTCCGGTTTTTCCAATTTGGCACTGGGTTTCTGATTTAAAGGGGAAATCACACCCCGCAAACCTAAACCGACTCCACGCTGTCAGTCTTATATTTAACGAAGGGATGAGTTATTTTAAGTGTAGACTGATGTAACCGTGCTGGAATGACCAGATATTATTCAAGGAATCAGTCAGCGAGATTCTATTGTGGGAACGATTTGGGAGAGTAACAAGTTGTGCTCTGTGTTTGCTTATATTTAATACCCTTCTTATTTCTATAAATAGTACTCTACTGAAGATGTTTCTCCGGTAAGCTGTTAGCAATTCCTATAGTAAGGATGTAATTTTACTCTCTCCAGAGGTGTTTCAGACATTCATAGTTTTTCATTCTCTTTTCCTTTCAGGTGAATACTCTGTCCAGGTAATCTATTTTATTCTGGAGAGAAAACTAGGCTACTATCTCATTCAAACATACATCCCATTGATCATGACTGTTGTGCTGTCGCAAGTGGTTTTCTGGATCAACAAAGAATCTGTCCCTGCACGTACAGTGGCTGGTATTACAACCTTCATCTCCGTGACCCCACCTCCACCCCCACCTGTCATTGAATGTTTGGCGTAGCCTGAGATTCAGGGTAGATATGTGTCCGGCAACTTCGATTAGTTAGCCCCATATCATTATATTTGTCATCATATTGAAACGGTTTCTTCGCAACACATTCCACGCAGAGGTTTATCTGAAAATCACCTCAAGGTGGAGATCCTGTGTAGTGCAAAGAATGAAGTGGGATGATTCCGCACTTCTCAAGCAACGGGAAAATAAAGCACAATAAACCAATCAGAGCGAGATATTGGTTGAAGGCTGTGGCCACAGATTAATTTCTGAATCATGGCCAGGATTTTTGATTTGTGTATGACAAGATAATTAAATGTGTAAAACCAAATATCCAGTGTGACAGAAAAGCTTACATTACAAACTTAAATTTAAGAAATTGCACTGCTTGCAGTTAAAACAAAGCCAAGATGAATTTGCCTGCCACATATCATATATTATACAATGAATGACCCCCTTTTCCTCTTAACTTCAAATACAAAATGTCTTGGTTGAGATAAATTGCTGTTAATTGTCCACCTATATACCTTGTTTTATGGCCAAGTGTATTTGATAATTAAATAACCTTACACATAGAAAAACATATAGAAACCTATGATAAGTTTTCAATAATATGGATTTCAATGCAAAAATATTTTGTTTAAAGAAATGCTGATGGACAGCAATTAAGCTCAGAGAAGCTTGAGCTCATTCCTGAAATGAGCTGTGGAGAATTCATTGGCTGACAGGAGTGGTGCATACTTCCTTCCTCTTTCATCTCCCCCTCCCAGGTATCACCACTGTGCTCACCATGACGACCCTGAGCATCGGGGCCCGACACTCGCTCCCCAAAGTGTCCTACACCACGGCCATGGACTGGTTCATCGCCGTCTGCTTCGCCTTTGTCTTCTCGGCACTCATCGAGTTCGCCGCCGTCAACTACTTCTCCACCATGCAGGCCAACCGGGAGCTGCGCAGGGCGTCCAGGGCTGCGCTGGAGGATTTTGCGGGGACCGATGATGACGGCACGCATGGAATGAATCCCTGCCACTTTTCGGTAAAGGGATGCAGGGCGAGAACGGCGGATTTGCGTCATGTTAACGTCCTGTGGTTTTCCAGGTTACATAAGTGAAGGAATGAAGCGCAAACGTCTGCAGATCCATGCATTTGTTCTTTCATTTGGTTCTGTTTTGTTCTGAAGAGCGTCTTGTGTCGCGGCAGAGGAAATGCAAAGGAAACTAATGGCTTTTCTGTGGAGGCAACAGCTGAGTATGCCACATAAATAGGATTTAGGGACGTGGTATTATGTAAATACTGAGCATTTTGTGCGTCTCCTTGCCATCTTTTCCAATGTCTCACAGTTATTTTAAAGCATAAAAAATTCAGTATCGCCTACGTTGGGTGCGTTACATAACGGAGGTAAAAATCTGTGAAAAGAGTCTGCTTTCCCTTGCAAAGGATACAGACAGAGATCTGCAGCACACAGCTTTGGGCCAGCAAGCTCACAAATGCCAACATGAACCCCCTGCCATCCACCCTCCAGTGCGGACACGGAAGTGGATTGCACCACTTTCCAATTTGGACAGCAGTGCGGTGCGCGGCGCGGCGCTGCTCTGGGGGCGTGAAGGAAACGCTGCGCCCTCTGGGACCCAGCCCACACGGCGCACTCGCCGTTATGGTTTTAGACATAGTCCCGGATGCTGCAGCCGAGGTTCCCCCGATTCCTTCTCTGCAGAGCATCCCGCCTCCACTGAGCGCGCACAGCCGTCAGGCAGCTGACATCTGCAGCCACAACCTGGTCGGTGGTGGAAGCCATTCAAAAACCCGCGCCACCCACTGCCTGTCTCCACAGTGCATTCGCAATCCTCCCAAGATTTTTAAAGAGGAAGGAGTTTCGATGTCGCCCATCCATCCCATTGTCTGCCAGACAGCAATTTTCTTTATAACAGAGCTTCACTTTGCCTCCTCCTGGACATTCGCTGCGATTGTGACGAGTGTAAAGCAAAAGCTCTCGGCAGATGCCGATTAATTTAGTTCTCTAAACGAAACCATGTCACAGAGCGCGCAGACTTCCCGTTAGTCAAGCAGCTAAGCGCTTCTAACTGCTAGGACTGGCAGTGGTAGTTTCCAATGCTTACGTTTCAGAAGGCAAACAGCAAATGCAAGCCTGTGGCACTGGATTAGTCCTAGTGCACAGCAAAAGATTTGGTACGAAAGAAACGCAGTGTTAACGGCAATCCTCTCTCCTCTGTCCTCCCCCCAGGCGCTGCCCAACAGCACCAACCGGCTAAAGAAGAGAAAGAGCTCTGTGTCACAAGTGCCCGCCTTTCTCCATCAGGGCTCCGCTATACCTGTCAAGGTGTACATGACAGGTACCAGCAGCATCGACAAGTACGCACGCGTCCTTTTCCCTCTGTCTTTCGGGGCCTTCAACTTGGTCTACTGGGTGAACTATCTCACCAAGGACACCATGGAGCCTTTGAGGTACAATAAGTTTTCCCATTAAAAATTTTAATGACAGTAAAGTATTTTAGAATATATATTAAAATATGCACAGTACAAATGAGGTGAAATTTTATTTTAGCTATAGTTTTGTTTAATGTTTTGTTGCACTGATAGAGCTGTTATAATTCTGTACTGACCACATTAAAGGTGTATATTTGTAGCTTAAATAAAAGCAACAGGGTGAGCTTTAAATGCACAGAGAGAAATCAAAGCAAAGTTTGAGAAACTAAGTACAGGATAGCCTTTGAATGGTACACAGTAGTCATCTGTTTCAATCGGGTGCAAGAGTGGTGCTGATCCTCACAGTAACAGACCGTGCTGCAGCAGTTTAATGGTAGCTGTGACGGGATGCCTCTTTGGAACTATAAAACACGAAACGTAATCTGGGAGTCTGCTTCCTGCTTTTTTATTAAACACACTTACACAAGCTAATGTGTCATAAAGAGATTTTAAAGACATGACAGCCTCCGCTCAGGGTAGCAGCAGCGGGATAGCACACACATTTGAAAGTGCAGCAATCTAGGGCACTTCATTCCTGCTGATCTTTTATAATGAATTCCTCTTTTCAGCATAGCCACATAGAGAAAGCAAGGCGTTTCAGTACTTAACCGTACATCACCAACATCAACCTGTTGCTAATAAGATTTTTGTTAATTGCTGACAAAAAAAATAACACTATATAAATGAAAAACATTATTTTTTCTCTACAAAGTCTGCAATATAATTTGTTTTTCCCCCTCCACAAAACCTACTTTCAAATAGTTTCCTTTTTACTGTGGTGGGTTTTTTGAATCAGGTAGCAATCAGGCAGCAATCAGGTAAACACTTATGTTACACTTTTGTGTTGGCAAAAGCTCATCTCAATTTTTGAAATTGTCTTAAATTTTTTATTAGCTATTGTTGATTCTCTCGTCTCTAGTAATTCAGTTAGACAATCTTACCAGAGGCCATGAAACCAACTTGGATGAATAAAATTTTCATTGCCAGTTGAAGTAAATTCGCTAAATAATAAAGAACATATGATAAACTGTGTTCAGCATTTCTTTGTAAAAATGTTAGCCCATTTGGAATTAAAAACTAGTTGAAAAGATACAAATTTTACTGTTGCAGTAGAAAAAATAATTATTTATAAGAATGTCATGAAAATTCTAATTCTGCCTATTGCAATTGTAAAAGCGATTGTCCTAGTTAAGATTATTGTTGCAACCAATTCACTCAGCTTGACAAAAACAAATGCGAGGACAAGGTATGATAGCATCTTGAACAAGCAGCGAATGTTTTCAGAAGGACTCTTTGACAGTCCGTAAAGTAGGGGCTGATTTAAACAAATGAGCTTGCACGTTAAGGTTGAGAAGTACTTCGAGACACATCCCGCGTGCCGCTTCGCACCTGCCAATGAAATCGTTGGGTCGGAAACTCAATAAGACCTTACCTTAGTCACGGCCCAATCAGCACTCCCGCTCTCCTCTTGTGCCTGAGTGTCCCGGCGTGTGACATCCTCTCATTGCTGTGTTTTTTGTTTTATTCCTCACAGGGAGAGCACGTAACATCCAGGGCCCTCCCTAAGGGAAGTGCACTCCAGGTCCCATGCTCCGTAAATAAGAATGAAGCAGACAGAAGATTTTAAAAATATGTAAATATTAATGAATTCGGAACCATCATCTATTTTTGTGTTAATGCGTCTCGGCTCGTCACTACAAATCCTGCCATCACACCCAGGGGGGGAGGAAGCAGTACTGTTGGTCTCCTCCTCAGTCGCCCTTTGACCACCCATCTCTGTACACTATGCAGGCTTCCCAGCCTGAACTGAAAGTTCAGCACCAGTTGGAGGAGAGGCGCGTGGTGTCGCGCCTGCCTAATGTAGCCCGCCTAGGGCACAGGTCAACGGCGAGAAGTTTTATCTGTCAACGCAAGGATTTGCTAATTAGATTGTCACTTTCTCTCAAACCTAGAAGTCAAACCTCTCATTTCGCTAAAGAAGTAATGGATTCAAACAAATGGTTGATCCACGCACCGAACGTAAAATCACAGCAATCGGAGTGTCAAACCGTCATGGTACAGATGTCAACATGATCCACGGACATTTTAGCAGATTGCTAATACCTTGTGGAGTCCTTACATTTGCTGTGGGAAAAGATGTGTCAAAGGTGCAAATTAAATGTGCTTTGTTTATTTAGTAGAATACTTTTAAAAAAAAGTAACTGATATTTTTGTTCATAAAGTGACTGGACGTGACAGTAATTGATGCGTAATTATTGCAATACTGTTTTTTTTCCATTAGTTGTGGAAATACATGGCAACACAACACCATGTCTATAATTAAATTATAATTATATATTTGTGTGTGGACTATGAGGCTGCTTGTGAAGTTAGTGGACACTAATGGAAGAACTAGAGACATACTGTGATGCTAGAGAAGCAAACAATTCCCCAAATAACAATGAAACTGGTTGTGTTTTCATTTGAAACGGGTTGTGTTTTCATTTGAAACTGTTTGTGTTGTTAAATTTTGGTTTTTTTTACTTCTGAAACTATACCATCATCTGAGCACATTAGCGAAATAGCATGATCCTGTCCTTAAACTGACCTGTAAATGGCTTGCAGTGACTTGTACTCTGGAATTTACTTTACTTTAACTTCATTTAATAGAGAGAATATTAATCTCATTGTAAGAATAAGATTCTCCCAAAGGCTTATGTTTTCTGCTGTCACTCTGATCTCAGCAGTTCTGACGGTCTGTGTTTGGGCCTGTGTGCACTTAGTTAAGGTTACTTGAACAGTGAGAAAATGGCCGTCATTTGGAAAGAAGAATATTGATGTAGAAGATTTTGATTGCCTTAAAGCCAGCAGAACCTATAATGTTTGACAACCAAATCATAGATCAGTGAAAAAACCAAAGAGAGATAACTGAGTGTAGAATTTCCTCATTCAGTTTTAATCAGGCTGCGAACATAAAGGCAGCGGTGTCAAACTCGTAGGCCTCTGAGTTTGTTGGTTTTTAAGTTTGTTCTCAATTAGCATCTCATTTACATTATCAAATTAATGACTCAAATTATACAACAAGGGGTTTATAGGTTGAGGACAATTGAAAACCAGCCCTGAGACATTTAAGACAAGGAAGTTTAACATGAACTATTGTAACAATCATTAAAAAAAAAAATTTTTTGTCTTTTACGAACACCTGTACCTTTTATAATCCTTTAAAATAAAAGATCTAATGTGTATGATTTCATTGTATGATTGCCCTGTAGATAGTACCTCATCACTGCCTTTTACATAGGATGTTCTGATATCTGGAGTTGTAGAGATATGAAGCTTAGAAGCATAAGAAGACGTGCTCCTGTTTAATTTAATGTACACGGCAGAGTGTGTTGAGATGAACTCCTCCTGGAGGACTCTGAAGACGCTCTCAGTAGAATCAGAAGATTGCACATCAGTAGAACGTCAGTGATTAAAATGTCGATATGACTTACTGTTCTGCTGCCATACCGCAGTCAAGGACAGCTGGGTTAAAGGATGCATACACCCTATCAAACAATCATAGGTCTAATTCATCAGTGGGCACAGAGCCTTATTCTTATTTTTCAGGCTGGTTTGCAGTGGTTTTTTTGTAGCCAGAATGCTCACAATGTCCACAGGACCTTGGGTCACTTTCTCCACTGAAAATGGGTAGAGTGCCACCTATTGGTACTCAACTTGCACCAATCCGGGTACCTGATTTACCTTTACTACACAGTATCAGTGGTTTGGAGGTCATTTTGTGTTCATTAAAACACGTGAGCCTCCACATCTTCTTTACATTGTGTGAATGTGTGATAAAAGAACAGAGATGATGCAAAAGAGAAAGCAAAAAAGTTTACCTTAAGCTTGAGATGTAAAACAAGCAGCAGCAAGCTGAAGTTTCTGAAATTTTTATCAGTCCATCAGACCACGGCATATTAAGCATGTCTGCTCTGTTCAAATGCCAGCCTTTGAAACGTCTGATCCGTAGAGCCGGGGAGACTGACGGATCCGAAGAAAGAAGGAAATAGACTGGAGGGTGGAAAATGAAGAATAAAAAATATCAAAACCACAGGTGCATAACCGTCATCTTTCATGTCCGACTTGACACGTCTTGCAGGGGAATGCAGAACCCACAAAATCAGTGTCACGCACTTGGCATCACAGAGCAAAGCTATGTGTTCACAAAGGCTAGGTCAAATGAACCACAGAGAATAAATGTACATATCCTTGTAACGCAGAAGGAATGACATGAAAATGTAGGTAAAGTCAGTATCAATTTATTTCGTCCGAGTGTATTGTTCATTAAACAGGAGCCATTCATGGGTCACACTTGAATTACAACAGCGGATTGCACAGGTCACTGCTTTCTTGTTCGCTTGGGGGGGCGGGGGGTGAAGAAAGAAAAAACAGAACACCACCACTGATATTTATCAACTTTGACCGCTCCCTGTCCTGAGCCTGTTCCTGCCTGAAAACTGGGATAAGGTGTGTGGAATATTTACACTGCTCAGGCAGCAAGCATTAATCCACCTGTCCATTTTTAATCTGTATCTCCCTTGAAATACAACTGTGCTCATTTGTAAGTGTTATCATCCCTGTATCCAAGACCTATCCTTGTATTTTCAAACTAATCTCCTGGATTATTGTGGCATGTTGAGATATATATATATATATATA
>JAOVYW010044638.1:14685-33714 GCA_025775045.1 Hiodon tergisus
ATATATATATATATATATAATAATTTTTTTTTTTTTTAAACCATCTCCTAAAGTATTTGAAACAATGGACAATTTTGGAAAATATTTTATTCTGCACATTTTCACAGCAGGAAATTAAACTGCATATTTGCATAAAGGCCATTTTGATATGTGGTTTAAAAAGCTTGCTTCAATCCAAGTGTGAATGGGTGTAAATCTAAAACTGTGGAATTTAAAGAACACAATAAATGTAAGAAAGCTCTGAGCATGTTGATCAGCCCCACCTAACCAACGAACCACAGTCTAGAATATCAAAGTTTTAATTTTATCTTTATTTTAATTTTTCTTGTGCAGCACCCACCTGTAACCTGGCTAGATTCTGTGGCTTGTGTATCATGAAGACAACAGGGAGTCTCCCCACAGACTTCAGGATTTGATCCATTCTGTCACTGCTTTAAAATGCTGTAGAACCTGTTTGTAGATCTGTGGACAAACTCACTGAATGAGTTATTAAATGCTGCTGCCTCTCTCCTCTATTCCATAATTATTCTTTATAGACTGACGGCTCCCCACACGTTACCCCTCCCAGCTGGGGAATGCCCATGGGTTAGGGGATTCTGCGTAATTATTTCTCTGCTCCCAGTGAATAGCACCCCCTGCGACCATCTGATGAGCTTCACCTCCAATCGGCTCAGAACCCCATGTGTGGACTGCATGGCCTTGTTGAATAATAAACATGAAGGGCATGTTGGAAGAATTTGCTTTAGCGTTCTCCTTTGTGTGGCGCAGGGTTCGAGGACATGACTGACAACTGACAAATGAGTACATGCCAAAATACAGTTTATTTTTCATTGATTCTTACATATGTCACTCTCCAAACAAAACATCTGAGTCTGGGAAGTCATCATGGTGCATGTTCACATGGCTGACAGCCAAAACGATAACGTATTAATAGTCGATTTCCATGCATTTACGGCCCGGTACAAGTTAATGCATCTAGCCTCTGGCTCATCGAGCATATGTAGATAATGTAATGGCTTCAAATTAGTTGTCCCATCAGGAATGCCTGAAAGGTTACAATTGTCATGACTAAGTTCTTATGAGTTTGCATTGACCTATGGCCTTGGAGCACTGGGGCCAGGCCAAACAGGGCTCAGTAAAAATCTGTCAACATTTCAGAGAACGTGCATAAGTCGCATCCAGCAGTAGGCTGTCCAGCGTTTTATAACTATTAATGTACGTTTATAACTTAAGTTACTGTGGAAGTAAACTAAATTTCTGTTGTTACAGGCGAGTTATGTGGTTTATTAGAAACACAAAAATAAATTAATTTCAGAAAATAAGGGATTACTGAAAAATGAAATGCAAGTCTGTTGATATTCACAGTGTTCATTCAATTAATTTTTCATTTCACAGCCAGTGCTAGGGGATAATTAATGGTACCGAACAGAACAGGATTTAAAATAAAGTTTATCAGCACTAGTGTGCATTTCACCAAACCAGCGAGTGTTAAAGAAAGCAGTGTAAGAGTCGAGAAAGCAGAGTGCAGAAAGAGTGCACATTTAAAAGAAGTAGATTCCAAATAACCATGGAAACGCACCAGAACATGACAGCAGGCCTGCTGCTGCACCTTGCTTTGGTAATTCAAATACATATTTCCAGGCCTTTTGACATCTGTTACGTCAGTTTTAAAAGCAAATGCGGATATTACATACCTCTTCTCCCTGAACACACAGAATATCTCTTTAATAAAAAGATTTTAGTGCCTAAGTATCTGTGTCAAACTAATGGCGGCTTGTGCAGTTTAGACTCACAGAGTGTTCTGCTGTTAACTGTTTAAAATAGCCATGCCTTTTGACTGGTTACTCTCAGGCCATCTACTTCTGTCCGTATGTGAGAGAAAAGCAACTGAGGCACACTGACGGCACAGTGAAGAAACCTAAACTTGCTCAGCGTCTCCTCTCAGATAAAAAAATCACTACACTACAGCCCGCTGTTTGTATTGCTCCCTGTACCAGAGTAAGACAAACAAACCAGTACTGGATAGTTAATTTAGCAGAATACCATCGCCTCTTTTTCCACATTATTATTAAATTAAAAAATGCGATCAATCGACCGATTTCTCCATTAATAAAAAGAAAACATTCGTATGATTATTACAACATTCACTCAACACAAATATTCTAAGGTGTGTCACTTCCTCAATATTGTCTGCAATTGGAAGCCAGAGGGGGGAATTATGAGGAGTGGTGGCCCAAGAGTAAGTAAAACGTGAGAAAAGCAGTCGTGTTGCAGAGCGTTGGATGGTATTGAGGAGTTGGATAGTGTTGGCAGGAAGAACTGCCAACAGGGAGTTACAGTAGGCTATATATGTACTGAGCACAAGGGCTGTTGTAGCTGTTTAGAGCTCAAAGCTCACACTGTTTTAGTTTTTTAGTCCCAGGGTTCACGGCTTGATTTGAGGTCAGGTTGACAAGGTGATGACACATTTCAGACTACAGACAACACAATAAGTGTGGTATGAGGAACACATTTCTGCCATGACATGATGCAAACCATTACTTCTATGTAATTCAATTACAGCTTCAACCTCCACCCCCATTGCTTACACGGCCTTCAACACAAAAACACAGGTTCGAATAGAACTGGTCCAAAGTATCCATATTTTCAATGCTTCTAAAAAAATTATCAAAGAAAAAGTCTAATAAAACGATCACTTACGGGTGGGGGGGCATACCACATTTTTTACTGGGTTTGGTACTCTGAACAGAAGCGGAAAAAATCACTGGCGTTCGAACAAATCTGAAACCTCTTTAAAATCTTTTTTAAAAATTTCTTTAAAAAAACTTTAAATCTTAAAATCTTAAAAAACTTAAATCTTTAAATTTGAAAAACTTGAAAAATTTGAAAAAACTTTTCAATTTATTTATTGAGCAAAATGATTACTAACATACTAATGTTTATTAATGCATTTTATAAGAGTGTGTTAATGTTTAATAGGCACCTATTAAAATAGTGTGGCCAATAAACCAATTATACTATACAAGTTCATGCATTTTTTAATTGTGTTATTTTTTTTGTGCGTAGGAGGGTACAAGACAACAGCTGTGGATGAAACACAGCTTGCATTCCTGAGGAGCCAGAAACAAAATCAGAGTAGAAGGTAAGAAAGCCTGTGTCAACGGATCTAACCACAAAACTCAGTTTTTCACAATTCCTGACATAAAATCGTAGAAAACATTCCCTGTCTTAGGTCAGTTAGGATCAATACTTTATTTTACTAATGTGAAATGTCAGGACAATAGTTGAGAGAATGATTTATTTCAGCTTTTATTTCTTTCATCACATTCCCAGTGGGTCAGAAGTTTACATGCACTTTGTTTGTATTTGGTAGCATTGCCTTTCAATTGTTTAACTTGGGTCAAACTCTTTGGGCAGCCTTCCACAAGCTTCTCACAATAAGTTGCTGGAATTTTGGCCCATTCCTGACAGAACCCGTCTAACTGAGTCAGGTTTGTAGGCCTCCTTGCTCACACAAGCTTCTTCAGTTCTGCCCACAGATTTTCTATCGGATTGAGTTCAGGGCTTTGTGATGGCCACTCCAATACCCTGACTTTGTTGTCCTTCAGCCATTTTGCCACAACTTTGGAAGTATGCCTGGGCTCATTGTTCATTTGGAAGGCCCATTTGCGACCGAGCTTTAACTTCTTGGCTGAGGCCTTGTGATGTTGCGTCAATATATCCACATCATTTTACTTCCTCATGATGTCATCTCTTTTGTGAAGTGCACCAGTCCCTCCTGCAGCAAAGCACCCCCACAACATGATGCTGCCACCCCCAAGCTTCATGGTTGGGATGGTGTTCTTCGGCTTATGAGCCTCACCCTTTTTCCTCCAAGCATAACAATGGTCATTATGGCCAAACTATTCAATTTTTAATCACACCAGAGAACATTTCTCCAAAGATCTTTGTCCCCATGTGCACTTGCAAACTGTAGTCTTGCTTTTCTATGGCGTTTTTGGAGTAATGGCTTCTTCCGTGCTGAGCAGCATTTCAGGCTATCTCGATATAGGACACGTTTTACTGTGGATACAGATACTTGTCTACCTGTTTCCTCCAGCCTCTTCACTAGGTCCTTTGCTGTTATTCTGGGTTTGATTTGCGGTTTTCACACCAAACCACAAACAAATTACTCCTGTAATGTACAAAGTAGATGTCCTAAACGACTTGCCAAAACTATAGTTTGCTAATATGAAATCTGTGGAGTGGTTAAAAAATGAGTTTAAATTACTTCAACCTGAGTGTATGTAAACTTCTGACTGTTTATAAATAATTATTGTACTCGGGGGCAGTATTTTTCTCCCCTGGCATGTGAGGCCATTGTTTATGTGTATTTTATTCACCATTGTTTTATGTTTTCTGTTTTGTTTTGTTTGTTGTTCAGTTTGTGCGTTCGAAAATAGTTTGCCAGACCGTTTTGAGGCTTCTGTATCTATGGCCACAAGATATAGGTCAGAGATAGACACAAATAAGGCTCATAGTTTTAATGTTGTATTAAGGTTCTCATTTGAGCCTTGGTAATTGTGTTTCTCCACATATTTCTGAAATAAATTAAAATCAGTGTTAATAGTAATACACTAATTAGATATGTAAATTAGTGTATGTTTCCGGTGACTGTGAAATATAATCCTGTTTAATTGTTTTTCTGTTTTTGGGTTTTTTATCGTGTTTTGGTTTAACCTGAATTCCAGAAGTCCAATACATGCGTGAAACGTGAAACTCTGCTACAATCTCAAGCCAAAGAGAAGGACTGGTATGATTGTTTGATACGCAGCTTTTATCCAGATACGTAGGGCCTGTTGCTTTTACCAACACCAGAGCACAAATTGTTATCTAAGTGGCAGCGCCCCAACCAGATCAAGCAGGAGATCAAGCATCTTGATGACATCATCATTTACAGGGACTGAGTTATCTCACAGGGGTGTCAAGGATCAAGTCATCAGACCTGACCATCAGCCCTCACAATTGCCAGACCTTAGTCAAGAAGGAGTCTATGTATTTGAGCTTTGTGCAGGGCAGTGGCAAGATCCAGGTTGGCAAAATTGAAGCCCTCACGTCCGTGGAAAGGCCTCAATCCAGAGCCAGGTGTCATTCTTGGGGCTGGTAGGAATGGTACAGGCATTTCAACCTTAACTTCTCATCCCACTCAGCAGTTCTCTCAGACTTGAGCAGTTGTTCACTGTGCAGACTGATGCGCCTGAGCTGGGAATAGGAGCAGGCCTGTTACAAAGTTAGCCAGGTAGCCTTAAGCCGGTCACCTACATCAGCAGGAAACTCAACAAACCAAGTATTGGGCTTTCATAGGAGAATCCATAAGGGGGGGATGTGAAAATGAACAGAGGGACTACTCCTTTAAGAAGGGTGGGATGGTGCTCCTCGGGAGGCAGTCTTGTCGAGTATCTGACATCGTCTAGTGGTGCTGTGGTTGCGAGATGAACATGTTACAATGTGCTTCTTGTTAAATTTAATTTACTGGCTCTGGTGTGGAAGCAAACATTATTTAAAGGAGTGGAATACCCATTCAGACACATACACATTCACCTGGGAATGGTATGAATTTGTCAACCAAAAGCAAGTCTGTGAATTTATAGTTTATTTATGAATTATAGATAGGACTACTTTGACGTGCCGGTGTGTTACAGATACTATGCTCCCTTCTGAGCTGTCTGCAGGTTGGAGTTGTTTTGATATTTTCTTTTTTGTTTTTTTGTTTGACAATTTTGACAAATTTATAGGACTGAAGTAAGGGAACTCAAGCCACCTTGGCCTTAAAAGTTAAGCGTTTCTGGAAGCTTACAAATTAATTGTTATAATTTTTTTAAGTTGCCCATTGAATTCTTTGTCTCCTACCTAGCGCAATTGGTCTTACAACTCTGTTTGTGACCGTCTGACATAAAATACCTTACTTCCTATACATATATATGTTTTTATTTGTCTTGGTTTGTTTTTAAAAGTAAATATAGTAGAGAGTTTTCATTTTGCTCTGATAAACAATACAATTTTTTATTTTAAGATAAAAAAAATAAAAAAGGTTTCTCACTTTCCATGACATTCCCCATACTTTGATATTGGTAGCTTTCCGTGGTTAGCTCTGAACCGACAGTTTGTGATTCTTCAGTATTTTCCTCAGATGGTGTAGGTTCTTTGAACAGCGGCAGATTTGCACAATCGACACATCCAGACTGACAGAGTACCAAGCAGAGTGATAGTCACTCTCTTAAATAAGGTATCGATTCATTTTAAGGCCCATGCTTTTAACATTTATGTAACCAACTTTTATGAATGAAGGTCATTATAAAATCAAATGGGAAAACAAGCTAGAATGAGACAACTTGTCATGAGTTAGAATTATTGTTGTTTTCTGACCTTTTTCAGAGTACGTAGTAATGTATAAACTGAAGGTAATTATTTTCTAATGGGATGAGGAATTCCCATATAAAGCCAAGTTAATGTCAAGGCATGTGCAGAACAGTGGGAAAGAGGTTAAAAAACTGTGAATATCCTAAACTTTTCTCCAGACTTTAGTTGTACTGATTTAAGGCAATCAGAATCAAACATCTCTTTCGCAAGCCAAATGGAAACCTGTCAGAAATCCTCCTGGCTTTCTCATGCCTGTTCCAGAGAGGGCAGGCTGTAATCTGATACCCCCCAACAGAAGACTGTTCTACTTAGAAAGTGCTTGGTGTTGGACAGTTAACGTTTTATTTTAAAGTCAATAAATATAATTTTTTGAGAGCATTGTATTCCCATGATTCCTGGTTGCAGCTCTCCAAATTTGATGGGAAAGCTAGTATTTGGCCCAATACCAAGAAATGACTCATATGTTTAAGAGGTTTAAATTATTATTATTTTTAATGCATAGTAGTATAAGCTTACATTATTGGTTTGAATTAGGACCTGTCTATTCAAAAGTAAAAACCACGTTTGTCAACCTACAACGATTATTAGCTTGCTAGTTTTTGACTTATAGTTTACAATTTAAACAATGACATTTGTATGGACACACATAAATAGTGAAGCATGTGTATCATTACATGTGTGTGTGTGTGTGTGTGTGTGAGTCATAGTAAGTGAAGAAGAGGCAGGGATTTTTTCAGTGTGAGTCAGAGGGGAGATGTGTAGCAGGCTCAGGAGAGTGAGAGACTGACTGAGATGCTGGTGATGTTGGTCGCAAGGAAAAATAAATTTGTGTCCATTATTTCTATTGAGTGCCATGGAAACTTTTACACTGTTGGACATAAGGAATGCATCCATCACCATTTTGAATTGCCTGTCGCCAGTTTCACAGGTGAAAATCTGTATAGTCGGTGTAGAAGGAAGGCAAGCCCCAGGTAAACTGTGACAGGAAAGAGACATGGAAGAACTCCTGAGGGTAAAGCACATCATTCAATGTAAACTAAGTTCACTGGCAATGGGGAGCTTGTGCTTAAAGAGGAGGTTGCAAGAAAGCTCATGACACCACATTTTCTGGAGAAAAAAAATGATAATTGGGATTAAGCCCACGATTCTCGATATGGCTTCTGGAATTAAAGCAAGACGCAAATGTGAAGTCCCAATGAGGTGCAAAAAAACTCCAATACCCCAGAAAAGTTAGCCTATCCAGTCTGACTCCCCCATCTCACTGAGCCTGAGGCTATGAGATGGCACTTCTGTGCCACCACTGGGGCTGTTAGTCTTTCCCTAACAGGCCCAGCTTGACATGTTATTAAAGTAGCGTCTGAATTTGAACAGGCACGTTTTTATCATTTCTGAATATTTCTCACAACGCAGGAGCGAAAGTATTTCTGTGTCTTGACCCTGTGCCTTCACGGTGGGGGAAGGAAAATGAAAACTTCTGCTTGCTTACGTTACTCAGATACCCCTGACAAATCTGAGTTTTATTTATTTATTTTTCCAGAGGTTGCCAGTGCAGACTTGGCTGCCGCCTCTTCCTCTCGTACCAGTTTTACTTGTTTAATCTGAAATTGTTCGCATTTGTTTGTTAGATTTGATTTACTTATATTGTTCTTCTCATTTGTCTTACTTTTTTATTGTGTCTTTGTGTATTGTGAGAGAACCTTTCCAATGAAATCTTCTGAACAAATATTCTGAATGAAAAAAAAACTTTTTTGTGTCAAATTTCATTGACTGATAGAAAAACTTCTGCTCTTAAGGAACTACTTGAACTCTGAAGTGCCATTGTTGCCTTTGAAAAAATGGCAGCAGAAAGCAAAAGAAATTCCAGCGGCCACCTCTATCACCACCTTCATTCATTTCTTGAAAATCTAGGAGAGAGACAGACTGACATTTCCTATTCATTTGAACTTCAAAGGATCAATTACACTATAAACACTAAAATGGAGGATAAAGGAAGCATCTGTGCTGATTCATAGCAAGCGTGTGAATAGGGTAAAATACTTAAACACACAAATATTACACAAAAGCCCCGGATTCAGCACCATTATTTAACCTTTTGTAATCCATAAATGATATTGATATTTTCTCAGTATGTACAGTATTTTTCAATCTGAATATAATTGTTTTTAACAAATTATTATTATTTCATTGGTAAACTTGGTAAACATGATGATGTGATATATTTGTATGTGTGTGTGTGTGTGTGTGTGTGTGTGTGTGTGTGTGTGTGTGTGTGTGTGTGTGTGCGCATCAGGGAATATACCATTATATAGAGCCCGCCTTTTTGCTCTCAGTGATGTTAGGGTATCCAGCATTAAGGTTTCGATACTGCCTATACTTAAAGAGCAGGTATGATTTCATATTGTTCTGTCCTGTCCACTTTATGTGTCTCTTATTCACATCCTCATAGTTTGGTCTCAATGTCATCCAGTTATTTAACATCCAAACATACCGTACATAAGAAAATATCTTGCTGCCTTGTCACATTCACAATGTGTTTAAATGTATGGGCAATCTGTAAAACAATGTTTAGGCTGGCTTAATTGTCAAATGAAATTTCACGTTAACATGGAGGAGCTGTCCATTGTGCTGAAATCCCAACCAATACAGAGAACCGTTCCAGCTGAGGCTGGGTCCAAATCCCAAAACTTTGCAACGGGCTAGACACACTTTACGTGACTATTTTACCTCGTTTTCTTTTTATGAGTAGAAGATTGATTATAGCATACTTTTACCACCGAGCCTGTGATTTTAAAACGTTGTGCTTTTGGCCTGTGTAAGTAAAAGTGAAATACCTTTAGTCTAATATATGCCAAGCATTGTTAAACTATTGCTAAATATTTATTTATTTTTCGTTTACGCAAACACGAATCTATGTTTATACATTGGGTAATCATATGAAGCATTCATCGCTCAGATATAACTGAGGCAACTTTAAATCGTCGAACGTGCTGTTTATAGTAAATCATTTAAGCATGCATATTTAAGCATCATCTATGTCGTTTTCAACTTTAAACACGCAATGAATACTGTATTTAATCCGCGCTCAGTCTAATCGAGGTGACTCAGTTTTTATGGCTCCTCGTTCAGTTGCAGAGTAGTACACTTTAAGGAATAACAATACAAGCGATAGAGCACTCGTCTTTCGAGAATTGTGTGGAATTTCATATTATTTTCTGACAGCGCATAAAATAATTTATGTATTTCAAATATTGGAAAGAATGTCTCCCATGAGGATTATTAGTTTCATAATATATGCATGATTCATACACATACCAATCTCCTTTACATACGTTTATATATGTGTATATATATATACATACATATATATTTGTAAATATAGTAATATACTATTTTACTATGAAAACGATACAAACAAATTCCCATTAGAAACTTCTGATACGTATCTGTTTCCAGAACATCAAAATGCCTATTTAATACACACAATCAGATATCCGTAAATATTTTTTAAAGATAATTCAGTTTGCGAAGGCGAAACGAGACGGGTGGACTGAATTGGAAGTAAAATTGTGCAGTATATAAAAACTGGACGGATAATACTTTAGATGAAAGATTGGTACCACCTTCCATTCTAAAATAAAATCGCCGAGGCATGAAGTCACAGTCTATTTCACATCCGGTTTACCCTGGGACACATTACTGTTTTCTTTGTAAAGAAAAACGTGTGCAGACAACCTTGCAGTGTATGTAGATTTTTGCTAGTGGATTGCCAGTGGATTTTCTGATTTTTAGAAGAATTCAACTCTCCCACCACGGAAAAGTGTGCGAAACCCTCTGTTCCTCAACATCATTCACTGTTGCTTCTTCAGCCTCAAGATCTGGCTACATATCAACAGATCTTTGAGGATTTGCCACAAAACAGAAAACGGCGTGAAAGGTATCTATAAAAGTTTCAGGACAGGATACAGCCGAATGCTTGTTGCATATCTCCGTAAGTGATCTGATGTTTTTCATTTTGCTTTGTTTTTACCCACTGAAAATGTATGTATGGGTTGAGTCGATCTATAGACAAAGACCGGGTCGTGTCAAAAAAGCTCATAAGCATATCATAAGACTTTTATGGAAAGTAATATATGATATATTTTTCATTGAAATGATAACGCTTTATTGTTCAAATAGTATTTTGAAGTATTTTACTGTTTTTGACGAGTAATTGCACTTGCCATTGCACACCATACACTGTTGCTTAATCGCTCAACACGTAGGAATTAAAATACCAAGCGCGTGTTATGCCAACGGTGTGCGTATGACAGTTTATGCCATGCCAGTCCCACAACTTTAGGCGCTTTTACCTACCCTTATCTACATGTGAATTACCCGAAAATAGTTATGCTATGGAATATTTAAGGGGCGTTATCGCTGGCTCCCTGAACCATATTCAAGTAAAGGCATTTTAACGCATCGACATATTTTTGCATCGTGTATTTCTCAACACAGTTTCTGTTTCCTGACTTCGGACGAATTACCGGCGCATTTAACTATACACATTTAATTGTATAATCTACAAACACATAAAGGCTACATACTCCTTTTTTCTTCTATTGATGTAATGGTTTGATGTTGAATGGACCATATGCATACTAAGTTGAGAGTGATGTTAATTCATAAAATAAACCGCAGTAGTCTATTTTGCCCGCGCTGTTATGTATTTGTATGTAGTGCATTAGCATGCTACAAACTACAAAATAGTAAGGGAAATTGTGTAATATTGGTCAGAGGTGCTAAACGGCTGCTTTGATACTTGCTAACTGAGGCTTTAACTATTGTCACCGTCATTTTGATTATTTACTTCATCCCAGTGACTGATTGAATGAACGTCCCAGTGAATGTTATCATTGTTTTAAAATCTTGGTATGTAATTTGAACTCATATTTAGTGAATGTTAATAAAGCACAGGATCATTTTTGTGACAAAAAATCCGGGGCGAGGACGCACTATTTGTAGAAACTACGTGTAGTAAAACAATACTTGTGTTTTGTTTAATTAAATCAGAATGTTAGTAAGGTACCGTTTTTAATAATGATAGGAACCCCGTTTTACTAAATCAGAATACCTGGTTTAGGACAGAAGTTAATTCTATACTGTTATTAATGGAGCGATGTGCTTCATCTTCCTTTTTGCTTATCCTGTTTTGTGGAACTGCTATGTAAATTTTGTTCCCGCAGCGCAATTTCTGTCACTCAGAAAACATGTTGAGACAAACAGGAGTACTCATCCTTTGTGCATGGACCTGTATTCAAGTGGTGTACGTGCTCAGTGGAAAAAGGTAATTGTGCTTTTGATAAAAACGATGGCTTCGTCATAAAATGCACAAATTCTACACACCATTTTAGTGTTAGCGTTAACAGGCTTGAACACTGCAGAATGGTTTAGTTACTAGTACAATTAGTTTACTCTGTAGGAAGTGATGCATTAAAGTAGGTGTGGTGTATTGCAAAAGAGATGCAAACAGTTCCTTACAATTACTGATCAATACAGATCCGTTGCACACAACTAAATGTGCAATGACTCATTCAATAAGATTTTGTTTTATTTAATTTAATTTCTGCAATAATTAATGTATTTAGTTTACAGGACAATGCATCTAATTTAGTATAATGATAACATGACACAATTTAAATAATTTGTTGACTGAATGACTGAAACGATTACATAGAAGTGCTGCAGAATGTTTATTTTTCATTCTAAATCTCAGTTATATATACGTTACATGCATAAAGTTTAGCATGTCGCAGAGAAAAGGAAGACGATATGATTTTCATTAGAGTAGAATTGGGTTTGATAGATATTAGAACGCTGGGATCCAAGCACATGTGTTTATTCCTGGGTTAGAGGGATTTGGTGAAATGATGGTACTGTGAATATGGCACAGTGGCGAACACCAAGTGGAGCAGAGTTTAATGGAAATTTGCTGGGAGTAGTCAAGAGCATTGTTGCTGTTCAGATGACCTGTAGATGGAGATGGTGTACAATGTTTTACAACCAAGTTGCCCCAGCTCAGAAAAATGTGCATTGTATATTTAAGCAATAAGGCACAGGTTGCAGTTCTATACTGTTTCTGTAGTCACTGTTAAAAGGGTGTGGCAGCACGAAATGTGCATTCTAAGCTTTATATTGGACTAGACGGCACTCGAGATATACCGCACAATCAGGATCCTCTCAATACACCATTCTAACTAAGCTTATATGTAGTAATTCCTAAGTCAACCAGCAACTACAGGCTTTTTGGGTTTACTTGGAAAAGCAAGAATGGCAAAATAGTATTTGATGTATTTGTACTGCCAAGCTCATCCAAACTTTTGTTTACTTCTAAATATATAAATTGATCAGGATAAACATGTACAAAGAAAAAAAGAAAAAAGAAACTTAATTGAAATTCGTTTGAAACTACATTTTTAAACAAATTTAGAAACCATATATTTTGTATCCTAACTTAAATATCAATCAATATTCATTGCTTTGACATACAGTATTATATGGAGGAAGTTATAATTTAAATGAACTAGTTTGCAAGCATTTGTTGTTGGTTTGCCTCAATTACAGATTATTAAAATACAATGTAAGGATGATCATTTTTACTTTCACGTAAAAGACACTTTAAAAAACATTGGACTGGAACATACCAATTTTATAGCAACATAGTGCCTGGATTGTAAACAATTTTTGATTTCGCCTGCATTACAAAGAAGAAATCATAGGTTTTCTTCCAAACTGTTTGGGGTTGATTCTTGTTATTAACTGGCTAAATCCTAAGTTTATGTAGAATGATCCAGAATATTATGATAGGAAATTCTGAAAAAGTTTCACTGCTTAGTGCTTAGTACTTAGTTACTGAGAGCATTTGAACACTAACCTAAATTGTTATGAATAAACTGCAAAAATAAAGAAATGACATTGAATACCATTAACCAAAAGACCCAGTCAAGAATACATTTTAGGCTACATTCATTGGATTTTGGTAGATTGTGAGCTATAATCTTCTTGTATCGACAACTTCAAGTTCATCCCTCGTGGATTGAAATCAAGAAAAACCAAGCAAAAAGTAAAATGCATGCAAATAAGCCCTTAAACACCTAAAGGCAGCTCCTTGACCACTCATATCGAAAACCTGCACAATCCTACCTACTTATGAGTGCTGTCTCATTTAAAGTGTTTACAACTTTCATGTGTTTCTTTCTTATTATTTTAGTTTACATTCACTACACTGGAGTTCAGTAGACAGGTTGATTGTAATGGAGTACCGTGTTGAACGTAATGGCCATGTCACTCATGGGGTCATGGGGCATATTTGCATGCATCCAAATTGTTGTTCAGTATAACATATTATTCAATGTGCAATAGCTTTATGGGGACTTCAAAGTTAACGATAAAATCAAGCCCTGTATTTCCTTGTCTCCACTCATACTCAATTTTTGGATTGCTGAAAACATGATGTATTTGATTTGGTTTGGCCCCCTGTTTTAACATATTTCAAACATACTGCACAACTTAAAATAAAACTTCTTCTTTACACCGCTGAATAAAATTTATGAAATTCCAGAAGAAAGTCATGGTGTTTAATGAAGAAAGAAGACATGTGTTCATAGACTCCACAGAATATGAATTTGGGCAGCTGAAGGTTTCACTGTGCCATTTATAATAACACAATAACTCACTATTGTACTGTTACAAGATAAATGCTATAGACCAGCTAGCTAGCCAACTAAAGCACTATCTAGCTAGTTAAATTATGCACTGTAAGTAGGTGCGTAGGTACATCTTTTTACAAAACAGACATAAAATAAATAAATAAAAATGCTTAGGTTAGTTATAAATTACCACCACTGCATTCAAAAATCTGATCTGAACACCATTTAGTAAGTCTGGCAAATATTAACAATGTGCTGAAAAAAATGTATAGCTTGGAGCGCAGCGATTAAAGCGTGGGTTTATATTTAAGTTGCGTTCCATGGTTTAAGATTCCAAAAGAATATATGAAATTTTGATAAATAATACCAATAATTAAAAACACAGGAATTTCAATTACTATCTATGCATGGCTGGGCTGAGTCTTCCTTTTCAACTGGCCCTTGCCCTGTCCTTCCACTGCCAATGTTCAATGAGATTTGGTGCTCACCTGAGGATGTCCCCTATATTTACATCAACAATATTAACTGCAACAATATTTTTATACTACTCTTTTTTCAGCTCCGGACAGAATACAGTCTCTGAAGAACAGAAGGACAACACAACCGTGTTTACACGCATACTGGACAGCCTGCTTGATGGGTATGACAATCGGCTCAGACCTGGCCTAGG
Source organism: Hiodon tergisus (assembly GCA_025775045.1). Taxonomy (NCBI): domain Eukaryota; kingdom Metazoa; phylum Chordata; class Actinopteri; order Hiodontiformes; family Hiodontidae; genus Hiodon; species Hiodon tergisus. The sequence continues at coordinate 29,440 of JAOVYW010044638.1, forward strand.
AGGTACACAACCGGCTCCCAATATAATTTTAATCTGACACATAATTATAGAGAATAACCCCCCCCCCATTGGCCGAGTCCATCGAGAAACCTCAGTTTTCTTGCAAACCAGTCGATGCTTACAAGATAATTTGTTCAATGTACCTGGGAAAAAATCTGAAAAGGAAATGTAAACAATACTTTAGCACATTTGTGATATTTGTGTATTAGTGGCTACTGAAGAATCTAACCTCACCAAAAGTGGAAATAAAACTATGTCTTCAGAGAGGCAAAGACACTTATCTATACATTTCAGTATTTATGGATATATTTGACCAATTAAGCGATTTTACTTTTTAAAATCAGCTCTTGGCAATTATATGTGGTCCAGAGGAACAATGGCTATGGACATGTTGGCAGGAAGAAATTTCCAGACCATGGTCCTGCAATGTAACCATGTTTTGGTGTGCAACAGTCGAGAAGATTGGCGTGCTGCAATGGCCACCCACTCTACCGTGAAATAAAAAAGTCCAAGCATATAAAGTGAATATAAAGCTTCACTTGTATAAACAAGTAAAAATAATTTTGATGAAAAGCAGTAAAATGTTACCAGGGGTAAAACACAGTCAAGGAGCACCAGTATTATGACATGGGCAGAAATTAGTTCTTTTGAAAGCCTTGCAGAAGTAGAATCTATTGTGCACAAGAAGATGATTTGCATGTCATCATTTATGATGGAAGAGGAGTAATCCAGCAAATGACCTGACAAAGCAGGTATTGATGATTACAGATGCCTGAATAACATGGGCTCCCTTTTTTCTATTGTTGTGTCTGTTGTTTTCTTTGCATTAAAGAGCTCAAAAAACTAAATCATATGTGATCTAAACAGACTTGGGGCTTGCAGATTGCTTGGAATTTCTTATTTCTGATCTAACTACGTTTTCAGTGCTGACGCAATTTGTAGGGCGGGTGGGGTTCAGTGAGGCACAGACACAGGCACAATGTGGTAAACAAATGAAATGTTGCCTCAGATAATCAATAGTGAGATTTGGGTTTGCACTGAATGCACATATTTAAATAGAACAAGAATATAAGGGATTGAAGCAAGATGATAGAAGCATATGTTATTTTCATAATAGCTCAATCTACTCAAGGTTCAATGATGAAATAAACATTTCTGATATTTAATTAACTGAAGCAAACAACAAAATAACAGTTTTTGAATAAAATGGTTTGTAATGGGAAAGAGATGGTTATTGGAAAAACAAAAACAAATGAATTGATTGGAACACAGATAAGATATTCCTGTCTGTGTTAAAAGGTTGTTTGAGCTAATGAGGAATGCTGAGCAGCGCTGACCCCACTCATTTGTTGCTTTAACAGAGCGTTTAACAGAAGTCAAGACGGATATTTTCGTGACGAGCTTTGGACCAGTCTCAGACCATGACATGGTATACCCTGTGTTTTATCATCCACTTAAATCTCCCCTTTCCTTTCTGTCCCTGGGTTCCATAGATTTCCATTGTCTTGAAATGTTGGTTTGACTAATTCATGACGTTTGGCCAGTAATTTGGATTATTTATTACATTTCTTTACTATTAAACATGGAAACATTTTCACTTGTTTAAATTTGTTATGTATGTCTTTTAAAAATATACTGCTTTTACTTATTGTTAACAAGGAAGATATATTTTGCTAATTAGTAGCAAGGTAAGCTATACTATAGGCACCCTACAATTAAACACCTTAGGAAAGTGATATGTTATGCCCTGTTAATCAAAGATTGTTCATGTTTTTTTGGGAGTTCTTGTTTAATTATTTTTAAAATTCATTAATAATCTGTTGATTTTTCTAGGAATATACGATTGATGTGTTTTTTCGACAAAGTTGGAAAGATGAGAGACTGAAATTCAAAGGTCCCATGACAGTGCTTCGTCTGAACAATCTAATGGCTAGTAAAATCTGGACTCCGGATACATTCTTTCACAATGGGAAAAAGTCTGTCGCCCATAACATGACAATGCCAAACAAACTGCTGCGTATTACAGAGGATGGCACATTGCTGTATACTATGAGGTACGGCGAACACCCAAAACACGTATATTTACTGGAGGAGCGTGCATACACTGTCATTCAGTTGTCTTATTATTTTCTATGTCAGCATGTAACATGGACTTTCTGTGAATAATTATATAATTATAAATACTACGCTGGATCCTACCGCAAATACATTTATGTACAAATTAGTATATGCAAAGTTGATATATTAATCCTAAATATAACTTTGCATTTTTCACAAAATATGATATTGTGGCGAATGGTGCTGAAGGGTGGAGATCGTGGTACAGGTACTTAGCCTGCCTGCGGTTCATAAACTGGTTGCTAGTTGGTTAGATGGCGCTAGGGGCTGTCTGGGGGGGGGGGCACGTAATTGCATGGTGACTGTGCTTGGTATTGCTACGGATCTTTCTGAGTTGTTCTTAGCCAAGCATTACAATACTACAGAATGTTCAGCATCCTGGATATGCAACGTGATTCTTTATTTTCATAAGGCCTCATTAGGAAGAGGATCGAAAGCATTTATTGCTGCATCGAAAAGAGGGCTGATGTGTAGGTCACAGTGGGCCTTCATAAATAATCTTTTAACTTGTTCATTAGAAGATTAGTGCTGAGCAGGAGTGCTTTTTAATGTAAGGCCAAAGATGAAGAATGGATGGACGTCAGACAGGGTCTTTAGTAAGCCAAGCAGCGAAATAGAGAGCTACGTGTCTCCTCTTATTTTATTTCCAGACTGACTGTCAGGGCAGAGTGTCCCATGCACCTGGAGGATTTCCCCATGGATGCTCACGCGTGCCCGCTGAAGTTCGGCAGCTGTGAGTTCTCCACAGACACAGGAGCGAACATGACAAGCGTTAACAATCGGTGCCTTGCCAGAGATGTCGCCAACGTTACCAGAGAGGTGACAGGGTTTTCAGGGAGTGCAGTCTTTTCTTTGGTCTTGCGTTCTCCTTGTGAGCTATTTTTTGATTGGCAGAATAATTTCCGCTTCTTTCCCATTATGCACATATTTATATCTAAAATCAATCAATATAAAACACACAAATAAATGGCTGCCCTTTATATATCATTATTTTTAAACAAAAATAAGGTACATTGCATAAACTCATGGAGACATAGCAACAAACTAGGGGATATATAGCATATATATAGTTCTGTGTTTAGCTTCGAAATTGCAGAAGTTACATTTGGCCGAAGTATAACAATTTTTTAATGATAAAAAAGCTTCAGAGAGATTTGAGAACTTTTGACTCTCATTTGCACACAACTAAATGATCAACCCTATCCATACCATGATCCTTCAACGTCTGTTTCCCCAAAACCATATAAATTAATTAAAAGCAATTAAATTATCTTGAGTAGAAAAGCTGCTCTGCGGTCACCTCCGCATTCACATATAATTTAAGAAATACTCTCAAAGAGACAAACTGCTTTCTGCTGAGGGATCTGAACGTCTAAAGATACTCTGTGAGAAACGGTGCTTGAATCTCTCGGCTCTCTCGGCTCTGAGCCTTTCTCAGATAATTACAGTACAACTCCATAGATTCATTAGCCCCTTTGAGCTGACTGTGTGTGAAGGAGGAGTTAGAGGGTTAAATCTTTTTTTTCTTTTTTTTATGGTTAGATGCCTACACACGTGCAGAGGTGGTGTACGTGTGGACGAGAGGGGCCCAGCTGTCTGTCGTGGTGGCTGAAGATGGGTCCCGACTAAACCAGTATGACTTACTGGGACAGACTGTGGATTCTGGGATAGTCCAATCCAGTACAGGTGATTTTCTCTGTTAGACATAAGACAACAAAGGTAGAGCTGTGAAATCCAGTATTACAATTAACAAACGACAAAAGCACAATTAAAATGTGCATGAAAACTGATGAAAGATCTAGTCGTTCATGTAGAACCATGTTAGTACCACAGAGGTCACCTAAAAAGCTCTAATCTTTTGACATTGTTACTGATGACGGAAATTTGTTACACAATGTTAATACCTCCGAGAGCAAATATCAAGTGAATTGGTCTGATCAGCAGATTACTAATATGGACAATAATGTGTCATGTTTTCCTGACCATGCAGCAAAAACAAAATAGATAACTAGTAGAATAAATGTATCGTTCTTTGGTAAAAAAAAAATTTGGTATGTTTTTGGTAGATTCAAACAACAAGAACAACAGGAATTATAGACTTAACATTATTTCTCTTCTGTTCACTTCCACTTTGTTCAACAGGGGAGATAGTTGTCA